>LTAE01008872.1:0-19700 GCA_001647135.1 Pontederia paniculata | reverse complement strand
TATTAAGTTGTGATTAATCGGAAATAAAAACAACATTAATTAATAATTTTCTGCAACTAAATCAAAAGAAAATTAATGACAAAATATTCTAATGGTTAACGTTTTAACAGAGGATAAAATTAAATACTAGTCTAAATGATGATAATAATTGGAGATTAAACAATGATTAGGCAGGAGATTAAAACAATAATATTTCGGCAATTTTAATTTCTAACAGAAATTGTAACAACTAAGATCAATTCTATATTTAAACAATCTAGATTTAAATAATTTTCATGAATGAAAAATATAACAGAATCTTAGCAGAAATTATAAACTATCACTAATCTATATCTATATATCTGTCTAATTTTTAAAACAAATGCAATCAAGATCTAGTTGAATTCATATATAGAACAAACCGGATGATAAGCAATGATATATGCTATAAATTTGACTAATCAAGATCTAGTTGAATACATATATAGAACAACCGGATAATAAGCAAAGATATATGTTATAAATTTGTCTAGATTAGATTATTAATAATAGACCAGCGATCAAGATCCAATCACAAAAAAATAAATTTGCGGCTATTAGTAGATCTATAGTGATTTTAATCGCATATTCACGGATAGATTAAGAAGAATTAAGAAGACCATTTTAATTCACAATAAAATATATTATTTATGCATTTCATTCACAATACCACAATTAAACTATATCTAAGTTGACCTCCATGGAATAATGCAAATATGAAAAGATGTTCAAACAATTACATGTAAAAAGAGTTATGATGATAAATATATATTTTACAACGGAAATTTGATGACATTCCCATAGGAGTATAGGACCGGTCGTTCTTTACATGTATGATTCACATGTGGCATCAACAATAAATGACTTGCATATCCATAGGAGTTGAATAATGAACTAGAAGATTGAACTTGCGCCCGATGCAACATTATGACAACAACATTCAAATTACTATAATATAATATAAGTTTATATATTACAATATTATAAATTGCTACAATTCTAATTTAAAATATAATAGCACATATTTTGAACTACAATTATAAATAATTTTAATTTAAAAAATACAGTGTAACTCCTTTCTAAAAGTGCTATCTACTTAAATAAATAATATCATATCTATCTTCATAATAGTAAAATATTAAATATATAATAGATATTAATTTTTTATCTTATTTTTTTTATATTCATCATAAATTTAATATCATATGATTGAGAAGATAGATAACATAATATTACCTACTAATTAATATCTTCGTTAAATTCATAATTTATATCAATTATGAGAAAATCGATATCATTCATATTTGCATAGTTATCGAACTGAAAATTTAAAATAAAAGAGGTAGAAGTCATCTAATAAACTATTAAATTTATATTAATGTACTTATCATAATTCTAAGAAACGTCATAACTTTTTTTGGTTTTAGTTTTGCTTAGTTTCTCATCAAATTCATTGGGTTGGTATCAGGATGAGTTTGGATAAAAGAAAAGTAAAAACAATAAATGTAAAGTGGAACTTCTTCTTAACCTCAAACTGTCACTAAGTTATTGGTATTTAGGAAAAGATAAATGTTATTTTTTCGCATTTGTTCTCATTTATTAAAATGTACAGTTTTGTTTCTTCTTTTCTTTTCTTTTTCTTCAATCCAAATCCAAACATGTTATTGTTTTGCTTAAAATATTTTTTTTATTTTCATGTTTGGTAATATATGAAATAATTTTCTAAAAAGAAAGGCTAAAGCTGGAAACGAAGTCCCCATCTTGAAATGGAATTCACTTTCATCTTACAAATTTTCTCTCTTTTATATCAAAGATTATATTTCTCAATTTAATTTTCTAGAAATCACCTTAATAAAAGGTAATTTTGTTATGAAGTGGTTTTATTATATTAAAAATGTTATTAAAATAACACGGTATATATGAAAATGTTATTATATGGTTTTATTATATCTCACACACACACACATATATATATATATATATATATATATATATATATATATATATATTATATATATATATGATGATTTACACAACAGAACTAACAATGCAAACATCAATTGGGAAAGTTTTTTTGTTTGTTTTCTTGTCAGTTTTAAACAAAGGTATGCTTAATTGTGAAAAAAAAGTTAAAAAATGTTTATATATAGTGTTAACTTCAAAATGTGATGCATCTTACATGTATACCAATAACATGTAAGATGCATCACATTTTGTAAGATAATAATAACAGTTTTTTTATTGAATTTTTTTTGGTTTTACTTTTACCAATAACAAATCTTATTTTAATATTACTAAGAAAATTGCCAAATTCAAAATTACTAAAGAGAAACTAAATAAATGGAAAATAATTTGAAATGACCCGTAAAAAAACCGTTTTAGTACATGAAAATAATTCGTAAAAATGGGTGGCATCCGTTTGGTACAACCGAGGCTTTATTGTTTATTATTTTGTTTTTTTTATTATTTCCTTTTTGTTTCCGGCTCCTATTTAAAGCTGCTCCTTTACCCTCCCAATTTGGAACAACACCACAACGAACCTGGAGATCGCGGGAGGGCTCTCCGGCGAGTTCGATTCCGGTCTCCCTTTCCGTCGCCGCGCGCACGAGGAGCCTTCCGTCCATCGCGAACTGGAGCTGGAAGAGCGATGGAGCCCGTCTTTTCCCACTCCGGGAGCGGCGACCACAACTTCGCGTTCGCCTTCAACGAGAGCAATTTCTCCGACCGGGTCCTCCAGATCGAGATCGTGGCCGACCCGCCTGAGGGAAGGTCCGGCGGAGAAGGCGGCGGCGCCGTCCCCCAGTGGGCCCGCCACCGCAAGCGCCGCAGGGAGGACATCATGAAGCACAAAGGTTCGGTCCAGCTCCCTCTGATCATTTGTTACGCTCATGGCCTCGGCTATCTTTTCTATTTTAATCCTTCTGGATGTCTTTGGTATCCTTTTAATTGGGAGACTACAATTTTGGATTTCCATAATCGTGATTCCTTGCTATATTAGGAATTAACTCTTGGAGATTGTTAGGCAGGATTTCCGATAAAGAGTGATTGATTTGGTTTGGGTACTGCGAATTGGAAACTATACATGTAAAAGGGGAAGGATCTTAGTTAAAAGATTTTGTTTCTTTCACAAACTGACACAAGGAAATATTAAAGGTTTCATCTTTAAGCTTATTGCGCCAGAGAGGTGAAGGGCTTCATCATAATTTTATACTCCTGCCAGAATCTTGTTATATTGCGGGTTGAAAGAATGAAATTATTTATTATATTTCTCATCAGAATACTAAGATAAAAGAAAGAAATTCTTCAGTGGAACTTATGGATTCAATGTAATCATTGGACGATATAAGGAGTTAGAAATTATTCTTTAATCTTTAAGACAGAGTGTAGAAACATATTTTAAATGTGTTGTAGTCATGTAATGCTTTGAAGCCTACAATCATACCTGATAACTTTCATTCTTTGTCTTCTAGCTCTGGAGCCTGCAGCGAGCAACTTGCAAACTATTTTGAGCAGCAGCCGACCTAATTCTGCAGATTGTTTTACTGATGAAAACCATGAGGGTGAAGCCACAGATATGGTCGAGTCCCCATCAGGTCTTATTCAACTTTGCATGATCAACTGATTCAGATTACTTACGAATTTTCTGCAGTCAGCATATTGATTGATATTTCTAGGGCTCTTGGATACTATTGTAATGAATTTATGTCTGTTTCCTTTTGACCGAGTACTGACCATTTGTATGTGCACCATGCTTTTCTTGACTATCTTCCTTTGATCTGCTTCCAAGTCAATGTTTATCTTGTCATTTTCCAGCAAGTAGCTTGGTACATGAAACCCAGATATGCCACACACTTTGTTTTATTTTTCAGGACCTTGAAACTAAGAACATCCTTTGCTTACTTTTCTTGGGTTTTCACATTTGATTAATAATTCATTGTTCATCTATCCTCAAAAGTGTACACTGCAATTTGATTCTACGGAGCATAATTCATAATTATGTCTCAGTTATTGTCTCATTAACACTTTCTATCCACTGGCTCTAATACCTTTTGCTTATATGGAGTAATTCTGAGTTGCTGGTATCCTGTTTTAGTGCCCCATCTTTTGTTCTTTCCTAACTAATACTGCAACTATTGACGGATCTTTCTTCCAAATGCTATCTTTTTCTTTCTTGGGGCATTGTAATACATTCTTCTTCGGATCATGTTTTAGTGCCCCATCTTTTGCTCTTTCCTGACTAGTACTGCAACTATTGATGGATCTTTCTTCCAAATGCTATCTTTTTCTTTCTTGAGGCATTGTAATACATTCTACTTTCGATCATGTTTTAATGCCCCATCTTTTGCTCTTTCCTGACTGATACTGCAACTATTGACGGATCTTTCTTCCAAATGCTATCTTTTTCTTTCTCAGGGCATTGTAATACATTCTTCTTTGGATCCTTTAGATCATGTATTGTTTCTTTTGTTTATATGTATTATAGACCTAACTGCAACACAGTTTTTTTTAGTAAGTTCTAATATTATTTAGAGTTTAATTTCAAAGTTGGATTTTCTTCTCTTGTTTCTAGGTGATGATACTTCCCCATGCAGTGACTCTTCTTGGAATATGGACTGTTCTCTTGTTAAAGTGACCCCTTTATTTATTAGCTCCGCAATACTAGCAGCCAAAAGCCCATTTTTTTACAAGGTAAGGCAAACATATCTGCAACTTAAAGTATCTGTACCCATACTTTTTGTACCTCATACGTTGTTTTATGTATCAGCTTTTCTCAAATGGAATGCGTGAATCTGAGGAGAGACATGCTACATTGAGAATCAGTGCTTCAGGTAACATAAAAGAGGTTACTGTCATCTTTCTCTTCCTCAAAGAAAAAGAAGACTGAAAAAACAAAATTTGGATTGTTTTTTTATTCTATTGTTTTGGTCTAAGATACAACAGGTGAAGCACACATTTATGCAAAGATAATCATGTCGGTAGTGTGTTAATTTGAACTATATAATGCTATGAACTTTTGCATGACAATGAGTACTTATTCAAGGTTTTACAATATCTCGTCATATATATAAATGCCAGGAGAAAAAAGGAGAAACAATACCCTCTAAAGAAAAAAAGAATATGCAGATTAATAGGTGAAATCAAGCAGAAAATAAAATTTCTAATAAAAAATAAGCATACTTATGTTTCTTATCATTCAAACACCTATAAGTTTTGGCAAATCATTGCCCACTTTGTTCAAACAGAAACAGAAAAGTAACTACTATATTCACCACTTCAAAAGAAAACTACTAGGTAGTCCTGTTCAGATTTATCCCAGCTACTTAATTGTCTGGTCAAATGTTCCAGTAGCTTGCTTGTTAGATGGAAGATACTAACACTATCACTCTTCTTGGCCAGAGGAAGCTGCTTTAATGGAACTCCTAAGTTTTATGTACAGTGGGAAACTGTCAACCAGCTCACCTACCCTTGTGATGGATATAATGATGGCTGCTGACAAATTTGAGGTCATTTCCTGCATGAGACACTGTAGTCAGTTATTAAGGAGCTTGCCAATGACTAAAGAATCAGCATTACTCTATCTGGAACTTCCTTCTAGTGTTTCAATGGCCTCAGCTGTCCAGCCATTGACTGATGCAGCAAAGGAATATCTTGCTAATAACTTCAAGGATCTAACCAAGTTAGTATTTTTGTCCATTAGATTTAACACTAAGTGTAAATTCCAGTCTAAACTTGCATCTCTTATTCAGACCCCAAGATGGACTTATGGAGCTACCTCTTGTTGGCATCGAGGCCATTCTCTCCAGTGATGATCTTCAAGTTGCATCAGAGGATGCAGTCTATGACTTTGTTCTTAAGTGGGCCCGGCGACATTACACGAACTTGGAAGAGCGGCGTGAGATCTTGAGCTCCCACCTTCTTCGCTTCATAAGATTCCCATTTATGACTTGCAGGAAGCTCAGGAAAGTTCTCACACACAATGAGATGGACCAGGATATTGCCTCAAAAGCGGTCCTTGAAGCACTCTTCTTCAAGGCTGAGACACCACATAGACAGCGTACCCTTGCTTCAGAGGAGTCGACCAACAGACGATTTATAGAGCGAGCCTACAAGTACCGACCAGTTAAGGTTGTAGAGTTTGATCTGCCATTTCCACAGTGCATCGTTTACTTGGATCTTAAGCGTGAGGAGTGTACTAGTCTTTTCCCATCAGGGCGTGTCTATTCTCAAGCATTCCACCTTGGAGGACAGGGTTTCTTCCTTTCTGCGCATTGTAACATGGATCAACAGAGCTCATTCCATTGTTTTGGTCTCTTCTTAGGGATGCAAGAAAAGGGTTCAGTTAGCTTCACAGTGGACTATGAATTTTCTGCTAGGATAAAGTCTTCAGGAGAGTTTGTCAGCAAATACAAAGGGTACTATACTTTCACAGGAGGCAAGGCAGTTGGATACAGGAATCTCTTTGCTATCCCATGGACTTCCTTCATGGCTGACGACAGTCCATATTTCATCAACGACATTCTTCACTTGAAGGCTGAATTGACAATCAAGCTTCCACAGCAACAGTCACCACACTAAGGGTGTTGCTGGAATGTACAGGATCTCTTCAGGCTTCGTTGCTGCATAGATGCTAGCTTGATCGTCACTAAGCTAGGAAAGTGCTGGCTTTGAGTTTACATTAGCTGCTTTGTGGATGGCAGCTTAAGTTGATTGTATCAAGGATAATGGTATGCTTACAGTTAGATACTCAAGCCTGCAGATAGGCGAGAAGAGACATGGAGTACAGCTATTTTAAGCAGAAAAATAATGCTCGTTTGGTTGGTCACCCCACAGCTGACATGCTGACTTGTACAAACTGTAGAATTCTTTTGTTGTATCTTAAGTTTGCTTGGTTCTTCTGTTCATAGGCTAAGAGTTTATTGCTTTCTTTCTTTTGTTGTATCTTAAGTTTGCTTGTTGAATTGGGATTAGTGGAGTTCTTTCATCTTATTTTTGCATTGCATTGTGAACTGAGGGAATTGGAGTAGATTTCCATAATTTATTTCAAAGAGATAAAATATGTAGATGTACCTGGATTTACAGTTTACAGATTCAATTGATATCATCGGTCGGTGTTCAATTAGAAGGAAAACTTAGAAAATTAAAAAAAAATGTTTACGATGGGATTCTATTATGAGATCATGATTCTTTTTAAATCATAGCTATATTTCCTTCCTCATTGTTTTTTTTCGATTATCATAATAATTCTTGAAGGATTAATTTGTATTATCCCAAATCTAGGAAGGATTTAAGAAATTATTTATCACTTCGTTCTAACCGTCATGATATTTTCTCCTCGTCTGCATCATTTTTTAGTTATAGATGTTTAACAGGTTTAACTCATTTTGTCACCGGCTGATCTGTTAGCTATAGTTTGTTAAAAGATTGAATGATTCTCTTTTAACGTGAGAAAATAACTGGTCTTAAATCCAATGTTTTCACAATGAAATTGGGCGTCCACCTAGATCAAATGAATTGAACCAAATTTTATTGACATGACATTATTTATAATAATTTATCATTATAGCATAATTAATATTGTATACATATATAAATGTATAACCTACTAATAATTATATATATATATATATATAAGTTATTGTATGTTTAAAATATTAATGCTCATACAAAATAATAATGATCGATTGATTAATATTTTCTATTTATTATACTAGCAATGATGCATATTAATTTATTTTACTTTTTATTCTGTTTTTTCCATTTTCCATTTTGCCAAGTGTTTCTATTTTTTTCTTTTTTCTAAATTCCTTCCATTTTTACAATATTTTTTCACCTTGATTGGAGTTGAACCAATTTTTTAAATTTATTATTATACTTTAATAATTTAATGCTTACCAAAAAATCATGATGATTGATATATTATCATTTATATGATACTAATAATTATATTAATTATTTTAACCCAAATTATTAATAACTTTCAAATTAATTTTCTTGGAATTCTTTTATTTCCACCTTTTTCTTTTTCTATTTTCATTTCTTTTTTTTTTGCTCTCCTCCCATTTATTTCCTATTTTCAATTTTATTTCTGCCAAGTGTTTTCCTTTTATAAAATTTAATGCTTACCCAAAAATCATGATGATTGGTATTATTATGATTATTATTATACAATAATATTATATTAATTATTTTAATTTAAATATTGTTACATTTCCTATTTTTACTTAGCTTTCATTTATTACCTCACCATTTCTTTTTTATTTAATTTTCATTTCTTCTCCTGTAACATTTATTCTTATTTCTAATTTTGTTTTTGCTATTTTTTTAATTATTTTTATTTTATAATTGTTTTCCTTTCATTTTCATAATAATTTTTTTTTTACTTTGGATCATTTTTTTCAAATTCGAAATTGAACCAGATTTTTGGTCAGTTCCTAGTTTTATCCAGTCCGATACCTACTCTTATTTTGCACTCAAACCAGACTCGACGAAGTGTTGATTCACACTTGAACCGATTGATTGGATCCAATTTTAATACTAGATCTATAGAATGTCTCTTGTGTGCGTAACATCGTCATAGGTAAAGAGGCTGCTGGCAAGCATCCCCTTGTGTCAATGAGCTAAGACCCTTTCCTTTTTTTATATAATCAATAAACTATTTATCATTTTTATTTTTTACTCGACGTTGTCTAGGATAAAGGATCACATAGTCTAACAAACAATAGGTTATAGTGTGGATACAAGGATTGAAGTTCCAAGATCATAGAGGTACAGTGGATAAAACTAAAGGTCATTCATGTAATTTACTTACTTTTTCCATTCATTTATAGACCTATGATTGTTTTTTTTATGTATAGCACAAAAAAGCAAGAGGCTCATTAAAACTAGCTAGATACTATGAAAATACAAGTTAGAATATGGGGAACATTGTAGCAATCCCCAAGGAAATTTATAAAAAAAAATTGATGGCACTTTACAAAAGCAAAACCCTTGATCCAATGTAGTGTCATGCACAGCCAACACTTTCGCCATGACATTAGATTTCGGCTAACTTGCCAATCATCCTGCAATTTTGATATCGGACTACTAGGTGACAATGAAAAGAGCTAGTGTTGACCTCTATTGAGTTCAATTCCAAAGCCACCCTCTTAAATCCTTGATTCCAAGTCATTTATACGTGGTGATTGGGCCCCAAAATTTTGCTTTCACTTTGAGACTAGAACTAGAAGTGAATGTGAAGCCACACAATCATGAGCCATGACAATCACGTTGCAGCTCACTTGGCACCCATCGGTAATTCCTTCATCCTATCTCTCCATTTGCATTGACCTTGATCCAATCTTCTTTGGGAGGGTTCCAACCAATCTATTGATATGATTCCCCTCTCCCAAAGAGTGTTGCTCAACCTCTCATGCCAACATAGTCTCCTTTGTTGCCTTTGTAAAACCCCAAATTATGAACCCAAGCCCACTTATTTTCCCAGCAGCCCTTAACCTCAAATGACCCACAACCCATTTAATCCCTAAGTATAAAAGGAGTAAACCAGAAATTTACCCCTTTTTCCCATTCCCACACTCTCTTTCTTCTCTTCTTCTCCCCATTACATCCAAACTTAGGGTTTAAGGAGACCACTCATCATTTTAGCTCAAGAAGGTGGTGAAGGTGGATGGGGAGCTCAAGAGGCACAAGAGGAACAAAGAGAAGAGGAAGGAACAGCTAGGGTTTCATCAAGCTTGGAGGGAAGAGGAAGAATTAGGAGAAACTAGTGTTTCTTGCCAAGGTATGAAAAGGGGATCCAATCCCTCATCCTCTACCTCATCCTATAGATTTGGATGTATAAGAACACATGTTCTTATTGTTGGAGATGATGGGATGACATGTTAGGAGTGTGCATGATAGGTGTTTGTTCTTATGTCTAAATGACTTTTTCTATGTGTTTGATGTGATAAGAACCATGTGATGAATTTTATGTTTTTCTAATGTGATAATTATGTGTTTATATGTCCATCTTATGATCCCTCATGTCATAATAAACTAATCTTCTATTGATTAGATACATTCTCATGTATTAGGGTTCCATTGTATTGCTATGATCCATATGAGACATGCCATGATCAAATGATGTTCCCATGATGTATGATATGCTTTTTCCATGTTTCAAACCTCAAATGATATGAATATGCTGAACTATGAACCCTAGGAATATGTATATGAATTTTAGGATGGATATGTGAACCNCATCACGGGCCGTGATGACTTATAAGACATTTAATCTATGTAAGCCTTATTTTATAGATGTTTACTGTGAGGTTATCTTTCTAATGCTTGATCAAATAATTTGTATGTTATGTTTTATGCTCTTGTAAGGTAGCAAACCATGTTTGATGTTTGTGATACACCTAGACATCGAGACGCATGCAAAGCCGTAATTAGGTTAAAATCACAAGATTGATTGTTATGCTTGATGTATTGAAAAGAAGATGACATGATGAATTAGTCGAGGCACATTGGAGATGGTGGAAGTAGCCAAAGGCACTTCCCGGAAGTGATGTCTCCACACTAAAAGTAGTGTGATGTGCTTCCCAATATGGACCCCAGAGAAGGGTTGGCCTAGCTAGCCGTATAACATGTGCCAATGTTACCCGAGACTCTTCATGTAAAGATAATAATTGGCCTTATGATCAAGATGTTTAAATGATGATGATGTGAGTCAAAGAGAACTCAAATTGGATCATATGTCCGATATGTAAAGATGAAAATGTACAAAGATGATGATCATGAACATAAAATGCTTAATATCATTTATGCTTCATGTATGCAATGTTCAATGCTAAGCTCAAGTCATGCAAATGTCATATGCTTGTGTTACCTAAAATGGTTTACGTTCCAAGTTTATACTTATGATCATGATGATGTTATGCTATGACATATATATGTTGTATGATAGATGCCGACCTTTACATACTCTAACCAGGGGATTTTCACCTCCCCTATTACTGGATCCATGCAATCGATGATGCATGAGGGACTTGGCAGTGGTGTGCTCATGGCGGCTTTGATTTGCACATGGTCATGTCTAGGTCTTGTAGGCCTTTAAGTTATTAGGATTATATCTAATGAACTTATTATTTTTATCTTATGTCTCGAGTCGAATGAGCCTAAGACTCATGTTATGAGACTTATGTTTGGCCATGGATTTATGCCCATATGTGGCAAGACTCTTATGATTTTTTATATGTTTCCGTTGCCTTGAGCTAATATTATCATGATATTATGTTTATGCTTTCCGTTGCAATGTACTTTATGCTTATCATGCCTTATAATATGTGTTCAAAGCCCATGTAGCATCATCGAAAAGCCCTTGCGGGCCAAGCCCACGAGCGTGCATTTTGGGGGCATTACAACCTTTGTCACCACCATCGCAAGGTATGCAAGGAAGGGCATATCTTATGGTCATTTATCTCCAAAACCTCTAACAAGAAACATCATAGGTCGTTGCCCAATCCACTGCCCCTCATTATAATCTCACTTCTAGTCTCAATTCTCCAAATTGCACTACAACCATACCTGCAATGGGAACGCAAATGTCCAACATTCAAGTACGAAGGCAAAAGTTTCATCCAAGCATTTCTTATTAGTTAACAAACCCTTAGTGCATGTAGTGTTGTCTCCTCCTCTTGTCCACGATGTGCACAAAGTCTTGATGAAGCTTTGTGTCTTCTAGAGTTCTCCAATTCATCATAATCTTACTATGTGCCACAATCCATAATAAGAATCTTATTTGTTGTGAGCTTCTCCAATGCTAGATTATCGTCCATATCTTGTCCTTCATGTCCAAACCTTCCTCCAAAAGGATAGCATATGCTGACTATACAAATAAAGTGCCTAAGGCTTACCTGGTCCACACTAATATATATGTTCTTGAGAACTCTAAGCTTGTCGTCATTTTCTAGTCTTCTTAATGTCTCCTCATCCAACACAACCCTGAGTTTCTTCTAGTCCCACTCTTGAAAACTATATGGAAATCTTGCACTCTAACAACACTTCATTCACTTGGAATCCCTCCATTTGACGACACAGTTAGAAGGTTAGTTTCATGGAGCCACCGATAATTCCAAAAGAATACCTTATTTGTAAGCCCAGTCACAATTTAGCCCAAAATTCTAATGGCATGCTTCGTAAAGTTTCGAATTAAGAAAGGCATTTTCATCTTTTCACAGGGTAGAAATAATAAACAAATAAAATAAAATAAACATGGATAACCTCTTCGAGAATAAAATAAAATGACCAGCCATTTTCTCCCTCCATCATTCCTTCCTTCCTCCATCGCATGACCACCACCGCCATCACCAAGGAACTCCTACATCCTCGATTCAGGCCTTATTGGGTCATCGAGGTGTACGACTCAAATAAACTTGGCGAGACGAGCACGAGTCGTAAGCATTGGGAACCTTCGCTAAGAGTGCGTAGCTCAGATCCAATCTTCCATCATTAGCATGCAAGCGTGTTTTCAGTCATCACACCAGGCTGCACCACCATTTCTCTCAATAGGTTAATTAAAGTTTTGTAACCATTCTTCCATGGATTTTTGCAAACGGTTTTTGGTGATGTAATAATGATATGTGCTATCGGATTTCCATTGTTGTCGTTAAAGAAGTTCACTGAAATCACCATCTGCAACTCCGATTCCAAGAGTTAATGCGTTGATTCCTCTATTTATTGGATAGTCATTGTCGCCAAAAGCCCCAGAGGTTGTCGAAGAATTATTTTGGCACCTTATTTTCTTGATCCGCATTGCAGGATTCCGGGACGTTGTAGCCATTGCTGAACATCAAAACCAACACCAAACTTTAGAACGTTACTAGAAAGGACCACTTGGCGAACAAGCTACTCAAATCGTGGTTATAACGCCCCCAAAATGTGCACACATGGGCTTAACCCACATGGGCTTTCAACGGCGTTACATGGGATTTCACATCATTATGGACCTACTAAAGAGTAAAGAGTAATAAACTAAGCAAGTTCATAACCAAATGATAGACATAACTACATAATAGTGGAAAATAGCATAATATATCATGGTAATAAAACTTATAGCAACATAAACATTGTTAAATCCATAAGTATCAAACATCTTGTCACATGAGGGCATAAATCCATGACCAAATAAAAGGCCCATAACATAGTAAGAGTCTTAGGTTCATTTGACTCCGAACATAATTTGATAACTTTATTCGACACATTAATGACTTAGTAATGATCTACTATACCTAGACACGACCATATGCATATTAAGCCGCCATGAGCAATCCACTGCCAAGTCCATCATTCATCATCACCTGCATGGACTCAGAAACAAGAGAGGCGGGAACCTCTCGGTTAGAGGTAAAGGTCGGCCTACATCATGTAACATGAATACCATAATATGGTCATTATGATTATTAGCATAATATTTAAGCATAGATCATTGTAAGACCAACGTAAACATAAACCATTTGCATAATTATGAACATGTCATTAAACAAGTCTGGTTCACGGCTGCTACAAAGCAATACCCCTTTTTGCCTGACTTTCTTCACGATCTGTGAAATCCTATTCACAGACGCTACAAAAAAGGTTGTTTCATGGACCTTTCCATTTCAAGGCCCATGAAGTCGATTTCACAACCATGAACTTATAGATTCACGAGTGTGAAATGCCTCACGACCATTAGATGTCTAAGGTTTCATAGCATGAGGAGATCATGAAAAGGACCATATAATCAACATAATATGGCGTAAATATGGTGATGTGTGGTAATGTATCCTAAAATTCTCGCTAGAAAGTGCACTAGTTGTTATTAAGTAATATTTAGATGAGTCAAATTATCGTTTCCACGAAAATTATATTCTACTTTAACATAATTCCATAAACTAATGAGAGGGGTACATTAGTTTGAGATAAAATATTTTTTCACAAAAATAAAATAAAATTTAAATGATATGGTTAAGATATGGTAAATGTCAAAAAATAGGATAACATCAAGAACTGGACTAGGATGAATAATAAGTAGGGAAAAATAAGATTTTATTTAATCAAAATCAGTCTTATAAACTCTTATGAGGATTAGGATCTCTTAAAGATATGACTTCCTCTCCAGGATGAGCCAACGATCCCAAGACTAAGAGATTAATTGTTCTCCAACATGGCAATCTAATAAAATAGGGAATTTGAGATGCATGAAATTGGATTCCTAGGCTATGAACTATTCCTCTCTATGATGCTAATCACAAGCCTCACACAACGTTATTCCTACTGCTATCTATGTGTGGTATGCAATACCTTGAATAAAAATTCAAAGATCAAATCATAAAATCAAAGAAAACCTCTGATCATGATATTTCTATTCAGGATGCTAAGAGGTCCAAATCTCAAAGAATCCATGAAAAACATCAAAATTCACACGCATACCCATAGGAGATGAATAATAATGAAATTAATATAAAAATTTAGGGTTTATCCAATTTTCCCTTTTATAATGAAAATTCTTCAAAATATAAAACCTAATTAAATACATGGGAGTTGATGCTTCAAAAATATAAGAGAGGAAGATTTTACAATTAAGATTCAGAAAAATAACACCTTCATGATGATCATATTATAGAAACTTTTAACAAGACTTCATCTTCTATTCTTGTAGGCTCTCCAAGGTTTGAAGCATTCCCTCCATAAAAGTTTTGAGGGTTGTTTAAGTGACATCTGAAAGACAAACTTCCCGTCTTTTCAGATGTAAAACGGCTAGGTTAGAAGAGTCTTTGCCTTGGTAAACTTTGTCCTAGAGAAGATAGGGCTCAAAGTACGATCAGAACCGTCGAAAAATCATGTAAAATGACGTCTAAATCGTGAATATTAACAAATCTCACGAATTGTCACGGTCGTGACCGAATGATAGTACACAATTGCGGCTGACGTCACAACTTGTGACAAGATTGTCACGACCATGACCGAATGACTGTTTTCATTCTTGAAGTATGTCACGACCCGTGACATGCTTCACGTTCGTGACAGAACATGTGTTGATCAATTGCTTAAAATGTCACAACCATGAGTTGCATGTCACGGGCGTGATCGAATGTCCTTCAATATTCTTAATGCGTCACGACCCGTTATCTGAGAATCACAATCGTGATCAAACATCTATATATTTGCATCAGAATGTCACGAGTCATGATATGGGAATCACGTCTATGACTAAAGTCGTGTATTCTTGACCCTTCTATGTCACGGTCGTGACTGAAGCCTTTTCTTTTAATTTTCTTCTATTTTAACTACATTTTCAGCCCCAATTTTGATGGTCTTCTTCAGCCATGCTGTCAACTGTCCTGGATACACAAAAATCAAACATTATGCAGATTCTGACTCTAAAAATGAAAAATTAGTGAAATGAAGGGTAAATGATGCATATGCCAACAAATGAATGAAAACCTAGTGAATATGCAATGAAAAACATGACTAATTTTAAATGCATCAAATACTTCCAACCTTAAAGTCTTGCTTGTCCTCAAGAAAAATTTTAGAGCAATGTTCAAGACTATTCCATCATAACATGTATCATGTAAACCAATACTTTTCTTGCACTCTCTCTCTCCGCTCACAGAGTTTTTGACCCATAAACAATTTAAACAATGTCTCTCACAACTTATAGAATGAATCTAATAAATTTACAACATTAACGTTGAAGGTAGAAGTATCCTTGAACTTATACTTTTAAACAATAAGAATAACATAACTTGTCAATTTTAAGAGTTGTCACTTCCAAACAGGGTTTCACAAAGAAGTCCACATAATGAGCTTTCAGCCGATGGATCCCAAACAAGATGGTCTTAGATTACCAGGATTTAAGAGTCCCCTGTGGATTTTTTTTAGTTGCCCAAAATTTTCCAAGTTATGAATTGAAAGATTGAATTAGGTAGTTGAGTTAACACTTAGGCTCTTCTCCAATTTGCACAAAGTGGTCATGTAGCGAGCTTTCGGTCGATGGATTCCAAACCTGACGACCTTAGGTCACCAGGATTTAAGAGTCCCCTATGGATTTACTTGCCCAAATTCACCATATTATTGATGACACATAAGTGTTAATTCAACTCCTTATTTAGTACCTTTTTTTTCAAAATTTTGCACATATAATTTTTCTCAATTTTGCACTTGTTCACAATTACACATGATCATCTCATTTGTTTTGTCCTAGCACACATGTATCTCTAGTAGCATGTCAACCTGGCTGTCCTGGCGCACTTAGATCTCTGTCATCATCTCCGGAAAGCATCTCCGCCCAGATCACATTCAAGGTGGCCCTGAAAAGTCGAACTATGAAGCATAGGATAACGTATCGTCAACAAGTGCATCGGGCAGCTCATAAGATGGTCCATCCTTTGATGGTCGCTAACGATGTCATGATGAATGTGGAGGAGGGGGCTCAATTGGCTGTTCAGAAAGTGGTTGGAAGAACCACTAGTTGGCCCTGTCGAACACTTATATGAAATAAAGCTCTAGTTGTAGGTTTGATAGAACTCTATTTATATCCTCCAAAGGGTGTAAAATGTTTCCACAAAGTTTGATTAGGTTTGAAAACTTTTTCATGTCAAAACAAGAAAAATCCCTTATAATTTGTTTTTGACTTTGGATCTGACTTTAAGACCTTCGAAACACTTCAAAATCTGACCAATTATGTTTCATTTTAATACACAAGAAGTTTGAATAGGTAAAGGGTAATTTCCCAAATCTTATTAACAAGAGGGATGAGAGAATCTTTCAATTTATCAGAGCTGATCCTAGGTTATGCAGAATCCTATCAAGAGAGTGAAACATCAAACTATGAGAGTTGGGACATAATATTTTCTAAGATTGAAAACATTGTTGAAAATTCTATTCAAAAGTGATCATCACAAGCTTGCTGCAATCAAGCATCTAGTTATGTCCAAGGGCCACCTAAGGATCATCTATATGCTTCACATGAAAATCAAAGAGAAAATAAGCATTATGGATACTATCAAGATCCAAAATGGCGGAATATGAAGAACTTTTTTCCTACAGCAACATTCAAGATTATAAGTCACAAAATCAACCATACTACCGTCAAAATCTAAGCCAAGGATCCAATTTTCAATATTCGGCTGAGGTTCCTCTATCAAATCATCAAACATTCAACTTGTCCCAAGAAAAATCTAATCTTGAAATCACGATGGAAAACTTCATAAGCGAGATCTTAAATGTTAGCCTAACAAAATGAAATACTTCAATAGTTGTTTATTAATCTTGAAGTTGAATCCAAAGTGCTAGAGACTAAACTTCTTCTATAATTCAATTCAGGAATTTTGCAGGGGTCATCAAAACTTTTACAAGCACAATCTGCCCTAGCCTGAAGAAGGAATTTCAGAAAATGACAATGAATTGTGAGAAAGAGATGAACAAATGGAAGGAATGGATTTTGGAAGAGAAAAATGAGAATACATCTATAGCTGAACCTAAAGCTAAGAGTGAAGGAGATATTTCAATTATTGTAAACTCTGAAAATTCACAAATCGTTGATTCTAGCTTAGCAGCAACTGAAAAGGAAACTTCAACAACTGACATCAAGTATGAAAGTTCATACCCAATGGATAACATATCAACAACCACTGAAAAGGAAATTTCAACAGCTGGCATCAACTATGTAGTTTCACACCCAACTGAACCTAGCATAGCAGCAACAATTAAAAAGAAAATTTTAGCAACTGACAACAACTCTTTAGTTTCACATGCAACTATTAACATCACACTAACTGAAGCTGAAAAAGAATTTTC
This sequence comes from Pontederia paniculata, assembly GCA_001647135.1. Classification (NCBI taxonomy): domain Eukaryota; kingdom Viridiplantae; phylum Streptophyta; class Magnoliopsida; order Commelinales; family Pontederiaceae; genus Pontederia; species Pontederia paniculata. The sequence goes on along the minus strand of LTAE01008872.1, from coordinate 1,862 downwards.
TGAATCTTAAGCAAAGCACAAGGTAAAACACCAAGTTGACTTGTACAAAAAATTGGACGAATTGAAGGAATTAATTCTAGAACTTGAAGATGAGGATATTCTCAATTCTACTTTTGAGAAAGAGAAAGTTGTCCTAAAAGTATCACTGCTTGAAAATTTTCTTGAATCTCTAAAGAGAAATCATGAAAGAAAAATAAATTATAGCTGCCAATTAGTTAGATATCTTATTACCATAAAAGATGCTAAAATCCCAATATGACAACCATTTTTTCAGATTTCTAGAGGTCTTAAAAAAGTTCCACATCAACATGTCATTTGTGAAAGTCTTACAACAACTGCCTTCTTATGCTACATTCCTAGATGATGTTCATAATCAAGACCTTCTTGAATAGTGTGTGATATCTAAAGGATCTGAAACATCCTTTATCTACAATAAAAAGACTAAGGCATGGCATGATGAATAAATGTTTCATGGAAAAGTCCCAACAGGAAAGCAAGTTTTGCTATTTTGTAAGAAGTTAAAGTTCTTAGGGTGGGATTCTTTGAAAGTTGATAAAATTTTCAGTCTTGGCTTTATTGTGATTGTCTATGATAGATGAAAATCATTCAAAGTTAATGGACATTATTTGAAACACAATCAATCAAGAGAGAAATTGAATAATACAAAAACTATGGAGCTGCTACCACCTCCAGGATAGAAATGATTGAGTAGATACCATCTAAGATAGAAATGATTGAGTAGATACCAAGTCTAGTCTAGAATTATAAACAATAACGCTTATTGGGAGGAAACACAACTTAATAATTTTTATTTTTTGTTTATTTTTCTTTTTGTTCACAGAAATCAAGATCCCACCTTCAATTGCCTCCAACTGAAGATGATTTGCACTCAGCTAAACCAACAAAAGTTCTTGATAATGATACAACACATAAAGCTCGCTACAAAGAATCTTGTCCCATCTATTTTTCAAGATGAAGATCCTCACTCCTCCATCGATGATGGCGAGCTTCATGTTGAGTATCATGCTTTGATTCAAAAATATACTACCCTTGATCAGCTTTGCATCCTCCAAATTCATCTTGAAGTGTTCAACAATTGGGTAATGAGTCCTCCAAAAGTAATCTTGTCCTTCGTCTTCTTGGTGTGACGCTCAAAATTTCTCGTAATGAAGTCTCCAAAGTTGGCTTCAATCCCGTTAATCATGGTGTGCAGCAAAAAGAGCTCGGTCACGTTTGGTGACCTGTCGCTATCACCTCGCCCGCATATAGTATTGGAAAGAATCCCGTGGGTGAATAGAAACACCGAGTTCTAGATCTAGCTGCTCTTTGCATATAGTAGAGGGTCCTCTCTCCAGTGACGGCCGTCCAGAATGGTCGTGACTCGAAGTCCCTTGGTACCCGTCTCTCTCCTCCATGTGGAAACTAGTATAGATCATTAAATTCATTGAGAGATCGGGATAACCTTTTATTGTAAATATGAAACTCTATTTTGTCGCCTTATATTCAATGCTGTCCAAATTTGTCATTCTAAAGCTGTTGAGGAACTCTCAGATATGTTGCTCATAGGTGTGCCAGGACTGGTCGAGGAAATGGGCAATCCTGATTCGTCCGAAGAGCTTAGTCATTTCGATCAGCATCCCATACCTCTCCATGGTCTTTCAGTGGACGAATCATGTAGGCAACATGTGATAGCCATGATATAATTCATATGAGATTATAAATATTAATTGTGTATTCATGTGCTTAATATCTACTATGATATATGTGTTAAAGTGTGTATTGTAGTCTCAGTTTTCATATGCTGAAAATTAGCGAAATTCGACTAAGGCATGAAAATATGATTTTTGAAAAGTTTAGAATTT
>LTAE01008870.1:0-19702 GCA_001647135.1 Pontederia paniculata | reverse complement strand
TACATCTTTGGTCGACCATTTATGCTTCTACTCATCACATATAATCTCCTTTTGATGTTGGTCGACCGCTTCATATACTTAGGATGCCCACTGCACACATGTAGTTCTTCTGATATAAATTGCGCATGCATTGGTCGTCTGTTCCTTTAACTCAGATCGACCACTACTCTGAATTTGAATATATCATGTTACATAAATCAGCTCAACAAGTTCATCAGTATAGGATGAGTTCACTTACAAATTTGTTATCATTCAAAATATTTTTGGGATCCTAGATTCAACAACCCGTTCTCAGGATAGCATCTGCTTTGGAATTCTTCTTCTCTCATGGCTCGTAAGTGACGATCACGACTCATACGTAATCTGGACTTGTAATCCACCTGTTCGGCAAGAGTCGTGACATGCGCGTTGCGATTGTGATAGCCTTCATAACGGCCTGTGGTACTTCGTCGCGGCCCGTAACTCATGAGTTGAAAGTTGCAGCGCTTACGGTGCAGGTCATGATGCGATCTTCACGGCTTGTTATGGACTTTGCTATAGCTAGTATTGATTCATCAGGGCTCGTAATAAGTTGTCACGGCCCCTGATGGCTCTAGATTGTTGATTTCTTCTTTCGAGCACGTCCTTTTGCGATATTTAGATAATTTCGATCCTTCCTTCGCCTTTCCATGTGATTTCCTACAAAAGAACACCAAATATGCGCAGATTTTGGACTTGAATAAATATAAACAAATAAAGATGGAAATGGATGCTTGCTATATGAAAATGACTTAAAATAATGCCTAATGCAAATCCTAAAATATGTTGTAAAATGCATGCATAAAATACCCCAATCTTGAATGTTTTCTTGTCCTCAAACAATATTCAGAGCAAAACTCAAAAAATAAATTTCAATCATTGTTTCCACCCTGCAGAATAACTACTTTTAGCATGCCCTTCATTATCCACTCATCACCAGAACTTCTTTCCAAAATTCGATTAATCCTAGCGTCATAGATTCTAGGTACTTAAACATTGTTAAACTCTTTCAAGTTCTAACATGCACCAATGATTAGTATATCAAATAAGAACTTCAATACTGAAAACACAAGTGTACAATGAGATTTCCATGTGATTTCCTACAAAAGAACACCAAATATGCGCAGATTTTGGACTTGAATAAATATAAACAAATAAAGATGGAAATGGATGCTTGCTATATGAAAATGACTTAAAATAATGCCTAATGCAAATCCTAAAATATGTTGTAAAATGCATGCATAAAATACCCCAATCTTGAATGTTTTCTTGTCCTCAAACAATATTCAGAGCAAAACTCAAAAAATAAATTTCAATCATTGTTTCCACCCTGCAGAATAACTACTTTTAGCATGCCCTTCATTATCCACTCATCACCAGAACTTCTTTCCAAAATTCGATTAATCCTAGCGTCATAGATTCTAGGTACTTAAACATTGTTAAACTCTTTCAAGTTCTAACATGCACCAATGATTAGTATATCAAATAAGAACTTCAATACTGAAAACACAAGTGTACAATGAGATTAATAAAATAATTTGATTTTCAGAATTTTGCTTCTTTCATTTAATTTCTTCTTATATTCTATCCTTCACACAAGATTGCACAAGGAGGTCCGTGCAGTGGGCTTTCGATTGATGACTCCTAGACTAGATGATCTTAGGGAAACAGGTATTGAAGCACCCCTCGAGCTTACTTGCCCAAACTCTCCCAGGTTCTGAGTTAAGGTTCAATCATAGTAGTGAATTGTTGTTAGTGTGCTTCTCCATATTGCACAAGGAGGTCAATGTAGCAGGCTTTTGATCGATGGATCCCAGACCAGATGGCCTTAGGTCATCAGGCAAGAACCACTACGGATCTAATAATCCGAACCCTCCAAGGTTCTGTATAACACATGTTACAACTTAAACATAAAAGTTTTCAATCATAAATATATAACTTAATTGTTGTAATAAGCTCAACATACACTTAGTGGTTCAGTAGGGAATTAATTATTATACATAATAATACAAAAGACATGCGAACATAAAACCAGAAATTGAAGTCTAAGTACTAGGATTCTATTTGGCAAAAATCTACTATCCATATTTTTCCAAAGTTCAGGTGATAAGAGATAAACTTAAGGCATTAAAATTTCGCTATCTACAAGATGTCTCTGAACATTATTCTTAGAAAATTAACACTTCAAGACATGAGACAATTTGATATTTTTGGGTTTTCAATTTTCTTTTCATTTTTTCTGGATTTTTCATTGATATGATAACTATGCAATACAAGATGATAACAATGCACTAAGCCAAATATGCAGTACATAAAGTAGATATGCATAACATAAGCAAATGTGATGCATGAGAATGCACTACCCCAAGCTTAAACTGGACATTGTCCTTAGTGTTTAGGGCCCAACCAAAAGGAGGGTACAAAATGCTTGAAAAAAAAGACTCAAATATAAAAAGTACAAAGAGACCAAATATGACCTAGTCTACCCTGAGGTGGTGGTGGCCGTGGTGGATAGAACAATAGTGCTCCATAATGCCCCTGTTCAACATGATAAACATGCGTGCATCAGACCATGTTCTCGTCCTCTCTTGGCGGTCTCTGATGTTGCCCTGCATAGAAGTCAAAATAGAGTACATGGACGAAAAATCATAAGAACATGAACATTACAAGGGTCAAAATCCATGTAGGAGGGCTGGTCATGTAGGGCAGGCTCTGAAGTTCGGTGAGGTGGAACCATCGGCGGCGGCTGAGGTGCATCTGTGGGCCGTAGGATCCAATTGGCTTTGTTGGAGGGGTCAAACCTCTCCGTCTCAGCACAAGGAAATATCATGTCTGAATCCCTGAAAAAGAATACTAGTACTCCCCGCCGAATACCTCCAAGTTTCATCGCTTGGACTATGTGTTGGTCCAGAAATGATGAATCATCCAGTGAGTCAAGATCATCCAAGTCTAGGCTGAGGTGCTGCGCAATTGGGGTAATGAGAGCCCCGATTACAATTGTCCCACTATCTTAGAATTCTTTTGAAAAGTTCACGCTAGAAATGCTTCCACATTCATAGGTATATGGGTAGCCATGCAGTAGAGAAAGAATAGCTCTGGTTCTGTCACCGAGTCCTCGTTGTCTCCTCTCCCAAAAATAGAGTTGGATAAGATCTGGTGAACATATCGAAAGACTAAATTTTGGATCATCGTACTCTTTGTTGTTTGATAATTGAGGTGATCAGCCCCTATGATACACTTCCAAAAGTCGCTGGCGTCAAAATCCTTTGGGATACATAGATAATCTTGATCTGAAAACTGGTATACAACATTGAACTCGGCTAGAGTGAGGCTGAACCTGGTGTTGAAGAGATAAAAAGAATAAGATGGACTATCCCCGCTGGCCTTCTTGATATCAAACGAGCTCAGGAACTCAAACGCAATAGGAGAGAAGGTTATCCACCACTGGTTGATGAAGAACTCCATGCTGATGTTCCCAAACAGCATAAGGACAAAGTGGTGTAGGTTGTACTCCATCATGGTAGCATCGTGCGCGAATCTGGTTGGAGTAAGACGAAGAGTGGTGAGTACATATGCTCGCACTTGGTGCTCCATCTTCTTGACAGCTTCTTAGGTGCCCTTGAAATAAGGCTTAATGTGAGTGGAGGATGCTCTTCAACAGACTCCTGGTGTCAGCTAGTGGTGCACTTCGGGCGACTAGAATTGGTCATAGTACTATCATGGGCCGTGAGATACTAAGTCATGGGGCGTGAGGCGCTGTAACGATAAAGGCCGAGGCTGCCTTCACTGTCGGTTGCTACTTCACAGGTCGTGATGGGTTGCTATGGCTCGTGATGCAGAGAGTTGCCACTCGTGAAGATGATGGCGGGGCATGATGAGCGCGGCTGTTGGCTTCAATTGTCGTTCTTTGATAACTTACGGGGCGTAACACGAGTTGCAGTCCGTAAGTATCTGGTGGCGCATCGGCGAAGTTTCGACTATTCGGTGTGGATGCAGAGGTCACAGGGCGTGATGATGATTGCAGCCCATGACGGATGAACTGACGCCCCGTGATCGAAGTTGCGGCCGCACCAGTGATGCTCTCCTTCTTCGTCACGGACCGTTACTTATATAACGGATCATGATGTATCAATTGCAGTTGTCGGCGTTGGGGATGATGGCCGGCGAAATCGTGCGCTCTTGGTGATTTGCTAATGGAGGTAGGCGCTTGTGCAGACGCTTCGTCTGGACGTGGGAATCGCCGCTCGAAGTGATAACCGGTCGCAAATCCTACTGAGTAGAGGGCGATGCAGTTATGATTAGATATGGCGATGAGCACCCTACATGAAGGTTAGTATATATAGAGATACAGGTAGTTGGACCATGAATGGAATTTAATAGGGTCAAATTCAGGGGCACGAGACCGCCTCGTGAGACGCTCTGTTGCGGCCGTTACGAGGCATTCGTGGGCCATTACGAGGCGACACCGTTTACTGCAGCATTCACGAGTGTTTAAATGGTAGGTTGACCTTATCATGGATCGTGAATTTGTCGTGGGGTGTTAAATGTAGGTGGGTGGTGGTTGCGGATTTAAAGCAAGTTCATCACGGCCTGTGATACTGTGTCATGGTCCGTAATTGTGTGAAAATGTGTGATTGCAGGTCGTGATGATGGTGGAAAACCGTAAGTCGGGTACGATGGGAAATTTGCAGTTGGTGGTGACTTACGGACCATAATAAATGGTTACGACCTGTGATAGAAGTTGTGAAGGTGATCCCTAGGTCGTGTTCAGTTCTTACTCGTCGTGGTTCAGGTAATTTCAGGTGGTGATCTGATTACTAGAGATAACTTACTGCCTGTGACGTCTTGTCACAAGTCATGACATAAATCTGGCACCAATAGTTTGCTACGGTAGAGTTTGTGATGAGGGTTCATGGCTCGTGAATTCAAATGGAGGTCTGAGTATGTAGGAATTACGAGTCGTGATGTCCCATCATGGCCCTTGATGGAGTTAAATGTTGTTATTGCTGCTCGTGATCAGCTACTCACGTGGTATGATATCGGGTCTCATGACCCGTGACATTGTATAACAGCCCATGATGGTATACGGGACATGCTATTGGGTTGAAAATAGGGAACCAGATGCCTTCGAGGATGACCTAGACCTAAAAATAAAGAAATTAAACTCTAAAAGGTCAAGAAAAAGAAAAATCTAAGGGATAAGGTTTAGGGAGATTAGTTCTAATTTAAAGTCTTTAGCTTGACTTGGTTTGGTGTATGATGAGGTTTATGAAAGGGCGATTAATCATAATGGTATGTAGTAAGCAATAAGGAATAATCTCACCAGGAGTATTTGATATGATCGTTGATGCTCGTCATGGTGAAGCTCAGTACACAAGATCAGAACTTCCACCGGTTGTTACTATTGTTTTTCCTTTGTTTCTAATTGTTGGGCATTTCCGTTGTACAACAACAATCTCTGGACGACATTGTGGTTTGTGTTGCTGCTGATCTTGTCTCACTAAGAGTCTCCTTGGTCTCCTTTGCAATGTTGTTGCTGGTCTATACTTTAGTGGTTCCTTGGATTTATTTGGTGACCGTTGTGTTGACGACTCTCGTGAATCCATAGTTGGTGTTTTTTAGCGCTGTAATGGCAGAATTTTTGTTGTCTGAGTTGGATGTGGTGATGTTGGAGTAATAGGAGAATCCAAAAAAGAGCTCTTCCTTCTGACTTTCGCATCTTCAGTTGCATATTAACTTGTCTCTTTGACACGCCATTTAGTAGTCCAAGTCCTTCTAGATGATTTCCTTTTAGGCCACCATCTTCGTTGGTGTGAATAGTGGCATGGACATATAATGACTGGTGAGTCTTCCTCGATGTTCTTCTCAGAATTAGCATTTTGAGAAATCAGTTGTGCAACATGATTTTCTAATGCATGTAGCCTTGCTTCTAAATCAACGAATTTGATTTGACACTCGAGTTGTTGGATCACTTCATTATTTTCATTTCTGATTTTCAGTTCTCTCAGCTCTGACTCCAGATTTTTGATGAGTTGGTCTTACAATGTTAATCTTCTTTCAATTGTTGCAATATACTATCCAACTATCTCTTCAAAATTGCTCTCAGGTGTTGTTATTGTTTTGATGCCATTTGGACTTTTGTTCTACTGCCTTAAATTTGACGTCTGTCTCTCCAAATTGGTGATTTGATCCTGCTGTATGGAGAGTTTCTTCAACATGGAATTCATCTTTGTGATGAGAGCTAATGGTTCCATTAGATGAATTTCTTCTTGATTATGCTGAGGCTTCATAGGTGTCGCCTCTTTCTGAATTTTGTTTTGAATTTCAGCTTCTTTGTTCTCCTCAATTTGTTGGTTGGTATTTGTTTTCTTCTTCGCCATTGAGGGTACATGATATGTGCTTGAAGACCAAGTTGTGTACAGAAAATATTTTTTTAAAAGCTTACACACCACTAGAAGAAAAGTGAAGGTAACAGAAAATAAATATCAAAATAGCTTGAAATTGGAATAGTAGTTAAGAATAATTCCCTGGCAACGATGCCAAAAACTTGATGTGAAAAATGTGAACATGACAAATCAAAAGCTAGCAAGTGCACTAGTCGAACAAGTAATAAAGTGATAGAGTAGAGTGTCGAATACACGAGGAATTATATAACTACCTAATTATATTTCTTGGCTAATAGGAGATAACATTGACTTCACGATTGATGTTCTAGAGAAATAATAATATATAAATATAAGTAATAATAGTAATAATATAGGGATGATGACTAGGGCCTGAACAATACTAAACTCAAGATGAATACTTCAGAACCTTGCACAGCAAGCGAATATGAGATGAAAATCACTATTGAATCATCATATTGTTAGGCAAACCTAAGTTATGAATTCCCTTAACGGGTAACTCAACTATCTTGTATCAAGTTATCCAAAAAGTATTTCGTAACGGGTCTGTCCTCAGGAAGATAGCACGAGTCGCAGTAAGATATTTCCCTAGAATATTAAACCACCCTTAACGGGTTGACCTAACAGACCACAAACGACAACGCCCTTAAAGGGTCAGAATCGTAAGACACGAATTGCAAAGATATTGACAACACTACACAGTTAGTGATCAATTATTCAAACTCAAAATTCAGGCAAACATGTTCATGAAGAAACATTTCAATGAAAAGTCTCGAAAACTATATAAATTCTGCAGTAGCAACAAAATCAAAGCATACAAGCTAATATAGAAAAGATTCAAAATAAATTGTCTTGATTAGAAAAAGGTTTCGTCTCAACAAAATATGGAACAAAAGATTACACTCTGGATGTCGAGAAGACGATGAACAACCCCTTAACCAATAATGATCTTGACTCCTCACTAGTCCTTCGAAATAAGCTTCATTCTCTAGCTTCAAGACACATGTTGATGGCTCTAGCTCTCTAGTTTCTTCTCTCTTCTATCTTCTTCTCATCCCCAGCCTCTCCCCCTCTCAGGTTGCAGACGATTGATGCATGCAAAAATATACATATTACATGCATCTATTTTATATTATTTTCTAGTATTTTATATTAATTCATGCATTATTTTAGTTATTTCAGTTGATATTTCATTTATGAGTCAGATTTTATCTAAGTGTTATTTATGGTTAATTTTCAGGGAAATTACATCAACTTATGGAAACTACTTCAAATAGAAGATTTGACCGAGCGGAAGCAGAAATTTATGGAGCAAAACGGGCTGTGTTGCTCCAAAACAGCCTGTGTTCAACTCATTTACGAAGTTCAAATTTCTATCATGCCAAAATGGCATGTGTTCATCCAAAACGGCCCGTGTTCAACATTGAAGAAAAAGCTCTCGTTTTCCATCAAGCCAAAATGGCCTTTGTTGCTTCAAAACAGGCTGTGTTGGATCAAAACGAACACCATCGATGTCCCAGATTGCGCCACATGTCAGCATACCAGAGCAGCACCCACCGTGATCAAAGACGTGTTGCACTCAAACTCTAATACATGCCAAAACAGGTTGTGTTAGGATAAAACGGCCTGTGTTGTCACCACACATGTCGGTTCGCTCGATCTGATGGATGTTATCAATTCTTATTTGATTCAAACTCTTCCCAACCGTGTGATGCCAAGCCTCGAGGGGTCTGATATCTCTGATCTAATAGCACATATTTTCCAGAAAAGAATCAGAGAACTCCTCATATTTTTCAGGTTTTTGAAGAGCTAAGAAGCCATCTTTGGAGGAGAAGCCTTGAAGCAAGATTGAAGATTTTGAGAGCAATAGGATTCTGCAGATCTGTTTGTCTTTCTAATCTTATTTCTTAAGGCTTAGAATCATCTTTGTTTTGTTAGGAATATTTTTTGTTAAACCTTATTTAGTTTGTGAGTTGATACTTTTAAAGTTTATTGAGTATTTTATTAACTTTAATCGAAAGATATTGTTTATAATTTACTCTTAATAAATTTCTCTCGGATTTCTATGACTTATGTTTTTCGTCGAGGCAAAACGGATCGTGTTTGTCTAACAAGGACCGTTTTCACCTCTTCGTCATCGTTTTCATCTCCGTCACCGTTTTCTCTCTGAGCTGTGTTTTCATCTTCTCGGACGCAGTCCGTTTTGGACGCGATGCGGGCCATTTTCCTGGCGTATTTATGTTCGGCCGTTTTCAAGTGTTCGTACTCTTGGATGAAAGATTTATGTCTATCTGTTTCCAGAATTCATAAGTTGTGGGTTGTTATTCACTCGAGAGAGACCTAGCAATTTAGGATTAGATTTTATTGCGTTTTAGTTTAAATTAATTTAGGTTTAACATTTTCACGTACTCTTGATTTAATTTAAGATTAAGATAGTTAAGTCATCCGTTTTCGGAGTCTTATAATTTTAAATCAATTCTTCCACCATCTAATATTCAAACACTTTAATTGAATAAATCTAAAAGATAATATTGGTGAAACAGAATTTTAATCCTAACAAACTAAATCTTTTTATCTTTTATTTTATATTTTATATTTTATCTTTTATCTTTTCTTCTTATTTTCTATCTTATCTTATCTCTTTCCTAATTCATTGCAAATCTTAAATCTAAAAGATAATATTGGTGAAACAGAATTTTAATCCTAACAAACTAAATCTTTTTATCTTTTATTTTATATTTTATATTTTATCTTTTATCTTTTCTTCTTATTTTCTATCTTATCTTATCTCTTTCCTAATTCATTGCAAATCTTAAATCGGATTTCAAGATAAAATTTCAGAATCTAAAATTCATCAATCCTCGTGGGTTCGACACGCTACTCATCTCTTTATTACTTGTGCGACCAGTATACTTGATGAGTTTTTAGCGTGTGATTTTTTCGCATCAGACCTTCTTATACCTTAGGATTTCCTTAGGGTTTGATGATGCTGCCTGTGAACCCTTGGATCAAATCTGCTTCTCAATCAATGGTGATGATGAAAGTCCAATAAAACTTCTCTAAATCCTCATAAATATGACAAGAGTACAATTTTAAAGTCTTCAATCAAACCGCAAACTTCCTGGCCGTCAAATCATCTCAGAATCTCAAAAATATAAATCTGCATAACTTGATTACGACCTGTGACAAGATGTTACGGCTCGTAAGTATAGGTCGTTTCGTGTTTTCTCAAGTCATCACGACCTGTGATGATCACGGCCCGTAACTCATTCTCAGGATAGCATCCGCTCTGAAATTCTTCTTCTCTCATGGCCCATAAGTGACAATCATGGCCCATAAGTAATTCGGACTTGTAATCCACCGCTTCAGGAAGAGTCGTGATATGCGCATTGCGGTCGTGATAGCCTTCATAACGGCCCGTGATACTTCATTACGGCCCGTAACTCATGAGTTGGAAGTTGCAGCGCTTATGGCGCAGGTCATGATGTGATCTTTACGGCTCGTTATGGACTTTGCTGCAGCTAGTATTAATTCATCACGGCCCGTAATAAGTTGTCACGGCCCGTGATGGCTCCAGGGTATTGATTTCTTCTTCTCGAGTGCGTCCTTTTGCGATATTTAGATAATTTTGATCCTTCCTTTGCCTTTCCATGTGGTTCCCTATAAAAGAACACCAAATAGGCGTAGATTTTGGACTTGAATAAATATAAACAAATAAAGATGGAAATGGATGCTTGCTATATAAAAATGACTTAAAATAATGCTTAATGCAAACCCTTAAATATGTTGTAAAATGCATGCATCAAGTTTTTATTACACTAATTCAACCCCCCCCCTCTTGGTGCCAAGTGATCCTACAGACACTAGCATTGATCTTGAAGCCCACTGAATTTCACCCCCAGCCACCTACAACAGAAGAGGTCGTGGTGACTCCTTCATCTCCTGCAACCACTAAGCCGCTTCCTATGTCATCTCACTCCACTGAGGAGCTATGCCACCCTCTAGTTTCCACACTCCATCATTTAGCCCAACGACGACTTCACCAACAGCTCCAGAAGGAACATTACCCTTCCTGTATCACCACTGATTCTGCCCATGATAATTGCTACACCTCCAACCACTCCTCAAAACCCCGAGCTACCACCTCAAGACGAAGAGTTGCATGCTCGGAGCCCCATAGTTGTTTTTGCCATTCCTAGTTCCCGTGTTGCCACTCGAGAAGTCATGGCGAAAGCATCACCTCTAGACACCATTGCAACATAGCTTTTGTCCCTTCTTCAGCGGCCCGATAGTGTGGTTTTCAAGAGCAAGGAGCAAGAAGCAAGAACAATGATTTCATGCACTCAGCAATAGTACATTCTACCCCACGCGATTTCTGAATAGAGATGATCTATGCAAGCTAGGATTCCTAGACAACTGCAAATTACCAATGAAGAAGATGAAAGCATCCATATTCTTTCCCGGAGTTGGGACACTTACCCAATGTTATGTAAAGAATTCCTCAGCAGTCTTGAGGTTAATGAGCAGGAGAGAAAAGCATCCTTCGAGCTATTCAACTGAGACTTCAGCTGGCCATTCAAGAAGTTTGTAGATGTGCTGGGTTTATGCTCCACCTTGCCTCCAGATCGCAAAATTACAGTTCCTAATAGGTTTGGATATCTATAACGGGAGAAGATACCATGGATATTAAGGATGCCAATTCCTCCTCCATTTCTAACCCTATAGTTAGGTATTTTCATAGAGTCTTGGCAAACACTCTACTAGGATGGACGGAAACAAAGGATATGTCAGGGAGATAGAACTTTACATCATTTGGGCATTCCTTCATGGAAGAAAGATTGATTTTGTGGGGATCTTCCTCTTCAATTCGCACAAACTGGCGAGACAAGATAGGGGGATTGTAGTAATTGTAGGGCTTATCACCCCAATCGTGGAGGCTTGCAACCTGAAAATGGATCAACTTGATGATGCCTCCATGATGGGGAAACTTGATATCAATATGATGCTAGATATGAAAATGATCGTCGGGAAAGGGAAAATATTACCTCGTCACCAAGAATTCTTCAATAACAATCAAACTACTTGCTCCCAGATGCACTTCCATCTCAGAAGGCAAGAATTGGTTGATCGACAATGTGCAGAGCCACCTCACCTCCCCAGCCACTGTTGACTCTGTGGATACACTAAAGAAACTAACCAAGGAGGTTCCCAAGAAGCATATACCCGCGTCCACTTCAAAAAGAGAAAACACCAACAAGAAGAAGAAGGCTCCCACCACCACTTCATCCCACCCTGTACGTGATGCAACTCCTTAAGCAGAACGTCCTTTTGGAACTCAAGTAGAACCAGAAGCTCCGACAGGAGAACAAGCTCATCATAGTCGAATCGGTCATGCACCACACACTACTTCAAACAATCACGGCCAAGCTGGGAGTGCCACCAGATGACCCTAGCCACCCATCCCAACACAACTAAGACTTCAACCTCTCCCATACTTAGATCAATAATGGGATAATGTTGAATTTAAGTTTGGGGAGCCAATGGTATGGCCTATATGATTAGAACTCTAATTTGACTTAGTCATGCCTACTTTTTGTGTATAGTTTAGTTAGTATATTTTTTTTAAATGCCCTTTTTGCAACATGCATGCACTTTTGGTGTGTTTTCCCTTCTACATGATCACATTGCAACTTTGGAGTAAATTCTTTTGTTGACCTTTGTGTATACCCACCTTAGTGTTAGAGAGCATTATGGATATGGATCAGCTGTCACACTGTCATCCTAAGTCATGAGTTTCTCTTGGTTACCCCTAAGAAGGAACTATAAAAATAACTACCCCAAGTAGGACCAAAGCCTACAGCTACCAGCTCTGATACCTTGTTAATACCCATTCTTTTAGGCCTTGTGTTTCATCTCTCATGAAAGTTTATTTTCAAATAAAAAATATAAAATATAAAAAAATCTCAGTCCGAGTGTTTAATCTGGATATATAATTCTGTTTGCCTAGGGTAAGTTTTCTCTTCTTTAGTAACCACTCCACTGACTTCACACCCTGAATTCAAGAGTGTGTGACTCAGTCACACACTGGGCACCCCATCAGAGTACTATAGGAAGAAATGATGGGACAATGTCATGGGGACCTTGCTCCTTTCACCTCAATCAACTACTCCGTTGACCTTTCATTTGAACAGTTAAGAGTATGTTCCTTGTGGGCACTCCTAGCATCCGAACCTAGTATCCTAGGAAGAAAATTGAGGATATGCTAAGGGGAATCATTCTTTTTGTTTTTCATACGCAGTGATGGCAGTAGAATCATATATGCAGAGATTAAAAAAGGGGAAAGAATAAATAATAAAAGAAAAGAATGGGATAGTAACCTGTCATTGTTTGTGAGAAAACTTTCATCGATATTATTTTGACTCAAGGACTATAGGTCTAAGGGAGCGGGCTGGGTTCAAGGTGCTATCTGGTATTGTAGTTTTGAGTCTGCACTTAGGCTTATATTTCACTAGTCCTAGGAGGGGGCTTAAACTATCCAAAAATAAGTAATAGTAACTAGGGATTCAAGTAGCTCTAGGGGGGAAATGTAAGTTGGCATATATCCATCTTGTGGTTGTTTTGAAATTTTCTTTCTTGCATTAAAATCTCTAACTCTTTGCTTGAGGACAAGCAAAAGCTTAAGTTTAGGGGAATTTGATGACAGGAAATTTGGTCCTAAAATCCCATATGTAAAGTCACACTCTTATCATGGATTTAATACCTTCACGTTGCATACTGTCATCTATTTTTATGACTTTTACACTTTTTGGAATTTCCTAGCTAGTGTATATCACTTTTCATACCTTGAACTCTTTTCAGCATGAATTGTGGGGTTTTATACTTCTTTTGGTTACAGAGACTTGGAGAGGAATGATTCACATCTTGGCGAGTCTTGGAGTTGATGGCAGCCCATAGACACACTTTCACACCTTGGGCTCTCCTCCAGAGATGAGTTTCACACCCTACCACTATCATACAAAATACAGAAAGACAAAGCAGTAATGTCCATGCTAGAAGATTCCTCTAACATATTCCTGGGCATTTATTGTAGGAAGTGTCTGGGGATAGGTGTCAAAAAGGTAGGAGAAGACCACCATGGTATAAAGCACGCATGAAGACAACCTTGGGAGGGGTTTGCACATACCAAGAGGTTGGGAGCGACCATTGGAGCTTGGAGAAGAAATAACTTGCTGAAGAGAGATCGGAGACCGGGGTTTGGTGTTTGATTCCACATTTCAGCAAGGAAGAAGAAGTGGATTTGGAGGAAGTGTGGAAGTGTGATCGGTTCTTGTGTTCATCATCGGTTCTTTGTGTTTCAGCTTTCGTATGATTCGTGAGATGACTTTCTATTTTGATATTATTTGATCTTTGCAATGTTTGTAATTAGATAAAGTCTTAATCCTGGACATGGGATTGTTTAAAAATCAATCTTGTTGTTTTGACTTGTTTATGGTTTAATGCATTTCCATATAACATTCTAATCTGCTCTTGTTACATGTGTTGATACTATGTATTATTTTTGACATTATATATTACCCAAGATTGACATTTAAGTATAATCCCTTTGCTATCCCAACCCAAGAGGGTGGAGATTTTGCAAGAGCACTATCTGGATCCAAGAGGAGAGCAGAGATTTAACGGGTAGCATTTGATTCTCATGTTGGTGGAGGTGTTAATTGAGAGGAAACATTCTCTCATTAGGAAGAATCTGTGGGTACTTTATATTTTGCTTTGTGGCTAAGACTTAGGTGTCACTTGTGCTGCAACCCTAGGCCGAGAGGGAAGGAATTGTTGCAAAGGCACCACTAAGATCCGAGAGGGGAGTGGAGCTCTAAGCAGGTGTCACCTATTTCCTATCTTTGTAGTAGAACCCGTGAGACGTTGAGAGGTCCATAATGGTTGTATTGAGTAGATTTGGGGAGAGGTTCCATGCATCGAGAGATGGCATATGAAAACCTATATGGATTTGTGTTGCAGACCTTGACTGTGATAGTAGCTATGTCTATCATCCTCATTTCAGGTTATCATTTAGTTGGGTTAAATGTTTCAATAGCAAGTAGAGTTCGAGAACATCTCTCATGTCCCGACGTTTTCTATTATTCGAGTGATTCGTATCTTCTTCATCTACATTCATTTTCTCTTGCTCATTTTAAAATCTAAAAATCCCAAAAAACATATTGTTTCATTTTCTTTTCAGATTTAGGTTTCTTAGTATCTTTTAATTTTATGCACAAATATTCTCCCTCATGATTCAATTTAGACTAATGTTGAGTAGATAAGTGTGAGATTGAATTTTCCTGTTGGATTCGACCCTAAAATACTACAAGGAAGATTGTGTGCTTGTAGCTGGAGTTGTGTGTTTAAAAAATATTTTAAAACTTGCAGGTTTCATTGGACTTATTTTGTTGCCCCTAGCTCTAGGAATTCACACTCTATCATTAGTGTATACTGTAACACACACCCTGTGAACTTGAAACTAGGCATGCTATTCACACCCCCATACACTACACTAGTAATCACATAATACAAAGTTAATAATGGACCACCCAATTTTCCATAACCAATTGGAGATTGAATAATTGGATCGATGATTTCACTTTTTCAAAACACAAATTAATCTAGCGAAAGGAGATGGGTAGAGAGAGAGAGGGAAAACTGGAGAAGAGTGAAATGTAGTTAATACAAAAAAGGAAAAAATGAGAGAGAGAGAGAGAGAGAAAATAGAAGGAAGGAAAGTGGAATATCTAAGTTATATGAATAAATTGGAAAGGTAGCTTATTTCGGCAAAATATCATTGAAGCTTGAATTTTTTAATATTATAATTGTACATAATATTTTTTTAATATTTTATTTTTAAGAGAAGTTAACTATGTTCTTCTTTAATTTCTTTGAATATAGAATCAAAAATTCCTAAAGTTTAAAGTTCATTGAAAAATATAATTATAAGAAACATAGATATAACTAAGTAAAAATTTAAATCAATATAACATTATTATAAAAGATCAAAAATATGCTATAAGTGAAAACTTTTAAGTATGTGTAAGTGTAATAATGTTATATGATTATGATTATGTTTAATTAATACAATTTAATAGATCTACAACTAGCTTCTATCTTGGGAAGTACCTTGCACCGAAGAAGAAAATTTAGTGAAAAAACAAGGTTGCAAGATAGGCGTAGCTAGTCTAGATTACGTCGAAGGAGAATTGGTCGAATGTTAGTAGATCACCAAAGGTTGGAGAAGTAGTTCAAGAATGTGTGTGCCCGCTAACGAGCTATTTTTCTGTGTCTGTTTGTCCCCCCAACACACACTCTTTTATTGACAATAGAATGTGGTCATTATACATAAAATGACTACAACGGTCATCAACTTAATGATCATAATAGTCACATTCTTACACAAACTAATTAGTCTACTACTAAACATTGAGCCAATTATCCTTAAATTAATTATTAGTCAATTTCTTTTGTCCTACTAAAGAAAGCACCAAATTCGAACTTCACCTAATTAAGGTTGGGTTGAGACAAATGAACTTCGAATAGATTACCAATTTGATCTCACGAAATTATGATCCAATTCAATTACTCGTTTTTCATATTATTTTTATTTTAAAAATGCTTTAAGATTTTAAATGTTTTCATTTATTTTTCTTAAAACTTATATTGTAATTTAAGTTGAATTTGAAATATTTTAGTCATTTCATATTAATTTTGACCCTACATTTGGATTGAGTTGGTTTTTGAATTGCATCAATTGCAAGTTTAATTGCAATTAAAGACTACATCAAATTATTTTTTAATCCATTTTGTTATAGAAGTATTTGGTACCGCTGGATTTTTTTAGAATCAATCATGCATAATGACAAAACTAAAATGGACCATCCTATTTGTCATAAGAAATTTGAGATGAGATGATTGGATCCATGATTCTATTTCTCAAAATACAAAATAATTCGTCGAGAGGTGCAAAATGTAGCTAATACAAAAAATAAAAAATAAAATAGACAACAGGAGAGCGTCAAAGTGTGTAGAAAGGAGAAAAGTGGTCGGATGATAGTAAATCACCAAAGGTTAGAGAAGTGGTGCATGAATGTGTGTGCCCGTTAATGAGATATTACGTTGTGTGTGTTTGTCCCCCCACCACACCATCTTTATTAATTATCAATTGCGATCGTTGCACATATGCTTATTCATGATCATAATGGTCTCTTAATGACTATAATGATCATCAACTTAATGATCATAACAGTCACATTCTTACACAAACTAATTAGTCTACTATCAGACTTTGAGCCAATTATCCTTTTAAATTAATCATTAGTCAATCTCTTGTCCTGCATAAATACGGCACCAAATTCGAACCTCACCTAATTAAGGTTGGGTTGACATCATATGAAGTTCGATTAAATTACCAATTTGATCTCACCGAACTATGATCCTATTCAATTACTTATTTTTTCATTTTTTTATTTTAAAAAAGGTTTTAAGGTTTTAAATGCTTTTGCTTGTTATTATTAAAATTATATTGTAATTTTAGTTGAATTTGAAACACTTTTAGCCATTTCAAATTAGTTTTAACACTACACTTTGACCAAGTTGGGTTTTGGATTGGATCACATGCAAGTTTAATTGCAGTTGAAGATTACACCAAATTATTTTTGCATGGATTTTGTTATAAAAGTATTTGGCACCGTTGGATTCTTCAGAAACCATCATGCATAATAACAAAACCAAAATGAATCATCCCCTTTGTCATAAATAGTTTGAGAGGAGATGATTGGATCCATGCTTTCACTTTTTCAAAAATACAAAATAATTTTTCTTAGAGGTGCAAAATGTAGTTAATACAAAAAAGAGAAAATAGGAGAGGAGAAAAGTGGAAAGTCTAAGTTACTTAAACCAAATTAGGTCATATAAATAACGTTGCATACATCAAGCTTCCATCACTTGTGCCTAAGATTTTTTAAGATAATTTTCCCTATATTGGCATTCTGACTTTCACTAAGTCTTTTTCCAACCACAAGTGCCTTAAAGGTTTCAACATTTTTAATACTTTATTCGACTATAGCTTAATATCCTTGAGTATATGTTATGAGCAATTTGAATTCCAAGTTCATATGATATTTCTCATATTTCCACCTCAATTTAAATTTTGAGTTCATAACATACTTCTCCTTTTTCCATCATTTAAACTTTTAGCTCAATTTGGCCATTATTGCATCAACTTTTGTGAGAAAAATGTCACTTACACATAGATAGTCACACTCTTTATAATGCCTCAATGCTCCGTTTTTTTACAATGAAACAAAATTAGATAATTGTCACATGGCAGTTTAAATACCATTGATTTGATAATTCTTTCAAGCTATTAAGCATGACTTTTCTTGTACATCTTAGTCTCCTGATATTCCACATAGAAACCATCAGGTTTTCCCATATATATACGACAATTGCTGGGATCATCCTTATTGATGAAAATGTAGCCAAAGGAGGAATGAGATATTTAGAAGTCAATTTCGACTTATTGAGTATTACCCTTGGCAATCAATTTCATTTTGTGTTATCAAAAGTGCCATCAATCACATGCTTCCTCTTGGACATTGTGTATCTTCCCGTGAGTTGCACATGTTAGAACTCAATTTTGACCGTTTGAGTCACATTCATTTTCATGGTTGTTGACCATAATTTTGATTCATTAGAAGTCATCACTTCTTTATAAATAATAAAATTTGTGCATCCTCTATATCATGGAGTAAGACGAAACCTCGCACCTGCATTCAAATGTCCAAATGTGAGGATTTTCCAAATGTGAGGATTTTGTCTGGGGCCACTTGTTTCCTGTTAAACTTGTGAAAATGTTGGATTCTTATTGATGCAAACTTAGCTATTGAAGAATAGATTATTTAAAAGTAGAATGTGACTTACTAAGTAAAACACTTGGCAATCAATATGATTTTATCCTATCAAGTATGCCATCAATCGGATTCTTTCTCATGAATTCCCAAAAGCACCTTATGAACTTTGCCTATTTTCTGGCGAGTTGCATATGTCCATTCACTATTTGGATTGATTGAGTTCCATTCATCTTTCATGGTGGTATTAAATTACTCACTTTTCATATTATTTTTATTTTAAAAAGGTATTAAGAATTTAAATATATTTATTTATTTTTCTTAAAATTTATATTGTAATTTAACTTCAATTTGAAACATTTTTATCCATTTAAAATTAATGTTTACCCTACACTTGGACCGAGTTGGGTTTTAGATTGGATCACCTACAAGTTTAATTGCAATTAAAGATTACATCAAATTATTTTTGCACGCATTTTGTTATAAAAGTATTTAGCACTTGGATTCTTAATAATTGATCATGCATAATGAGAAAACCGAAATGAACCTTCCCGTATGTCATAAATAATTTGAGATGAGATGATCGGATTCATGATTTCACTTTTTCAAAATACAAAATAATTTGTCGAGAAGTGCAATATGTAGTTAATACAAAAAAGAGAAAATAAAATAGAAAATAGGAGAGCGACAAAGTGGAAAGTCTACGTTATATGGATAAATTTGAAAGGAAACTTATTTCTATAAAATATCACTATGTTAAAAATTGGAAAGAAAAACTTTAAAAAAATTAATATTTTTATTGGCATGTTTTTTTGGATAAAAGCGGAAATAAAGAAACATGCAAGCATTGTGTAGAAGGAGCAGTGATGTTTAGATGGACAATTGATATACATAATGTAAATAATAAATTTTGCAGAAATTATATTCGAACAAAAAAAAAGTTATTCCACTCTGCTAACAAAAATACAAGATGCAAAAGTTTAAGCTTTTGAAACTCGCAGTAAATAATATTATTATAACAATTAATGCCAGCATGATTTATTAAACATGCCATAAACTAACATTTGAATGCATCGTGGTCACTTAAAAATGGAATGCCATGCTGCATGCATGCATGCAAATCCTCCAAACGGTCGGGTGGCGACGACACAAAGCACAAGGCAGAGTTCAGAAATGGCCCCAAATGTCCAGAAATTCCAGCGACTGGAATGCAACTTCTTCTGTAACAGGACCCTCCTCCACTACGACATCTGCGTTAAGGCTTTGGCCACTTATGGAATCGATCTGCTCATCATCTACTGCATAATATTGAGGCGTAGAGTAATATGCTTCTGCAGCTACTGCTATTGCCTCCAATGCCATAATTTTGTAATTTTCTTCCCCCATGGA
>LTAE01008869.1:4591-19702 GCA_001647135.1 Pontederia paniculata | reverse complement strand
ACACAGTGACCACGCTGGTCAAGTGGGAGATTGTTGTAATGTGACCAGTCGTGATCACTGGTCACGACCGTGATGGACCGTTATGGTCATTGAGTCGATGACCGTTACAGGGTAAGAGACCATTATGGTCATGTGTAACAGTCGACATCGATAACTATAAAAGGGCGTGGAGGGGGACGGAGGGTAGCAGACACACACGCCACGTTGAATATGAATGAAGCTATCCTCCGGATGATCCCCAATCCGAAGTTTCGGAATCCATTCCTCCCTCTCATTTCATCACTCTCGCATTGGAATTGTAGGAGAACTCTGGTAGCTCATTGTACTCATATTGCCATTGTTGTTACCCCTGTTATTGAACCATTAACTTAATAATTCTGAGGGCACTTTTCATTTAGGACATTAAGAGCTAAATTAATTAATCTATAACAAAGTAATATAATCTTTCCAAAGCAAATTTTTATTTAAATTTATATTAAGAAATATATGTTATTACCATAATAGCACGAGTTAATCATTCCTATTTCCCCTCTTTTTCTTTCGCATGAGTTGTACACTTGTACACATCAATTTCTTTTCTTCATTCGTGAGTCAGCTGATCGTCGTCCTATTTAGCGCTGATCCTCTCCTTTCTAACGGTTGAACGTCAGCTGCAGCCTCTCTAGTTTCGTAGTGCATGGAATGTATAATAGATAGTTGAAGTAGTTAAGCTTCCTTGTAAAACCTATTGTAACATCCACAGTTTTAAATAAATCAGAATTTATTAAATAATAATATTTTTATTAATGAACTCTGAGTTAGATTAGAATAATAAAGTTATATTCATTTTAAACTTAGAGAAAGTCCTAGAGAATTCTTATAAATAGGTCATTGGGAAAAAACTCTAGTAATTCTTATGCTCTCCTACAAGTTATTTTCATCAAAAGTCATTAACTGTTTCTCTAACCGTCAAGAAGGCTTTACATTCTCTCCCTCTCTCATCTTGAGGACTAGAGGAGAACAAGATGAGTAATAACAACGATCGAGGGAAGGAGAATATCTATTATGGGAGAAGAATGAGGAGAACAATCTAGGGTAAAAAAGAAGAAGATTGTTGGACTACAAATCAAAATATGTAATTAAGGGATCAACTTTAGGCATTGCATATATGAATGATATTAAAAAAATTTTAGAAAGGTTGTTAGGATATAATCTGTAAATTAAAATTATATTTTTTGTACCAAATCGTTGGAAGTATTATGCATGGATTGATTCTGGGATGAAGATAGACAACAACTATCAGGGGCATTGATGAACGATCTAAAGATCATCCTTCCTTTTCCAGGCCAAGAATCTTAAGTATACGTTTTGGAATGGAGTTGTTGGGGTTTGGAGGAGATTCATCGAGGTTTCTGATGGAATTCACAGCTCATCAGATTTTTGTCATGATTGTGAATCGTGTAGACACCAACATTGTTACAATCACGAATTGGAGTTCACGACCCGGGAACTTTCTATCACGATCTTGAATCGAAAGTCACGACCGTGAATGTATTATGTATGATTACGAGCCATGAAGTTGAAGAGAGAAGATCGATGCTTCGGTCATGCCTGTGAGATTGCATATCATGCCCGTGAAACTAGATATCACGCGTCGTAAATTTGTGGTTACAGGCTTTGAAGTTGAAAAGAGAGATCAATGCTTCGGTCATGCCCATGAAATTGTGTATCACACCGATGAAATTGGATATCATGCTCGAGGCCAACCGTCACGCCCGTGAGGAAAGTTGACATGCCCCGTGAAGTTGAATCTCACGCGCTTGAACGTATGATTGTGTTATTTCACACTATTCGAAGATACTCATGACTCATGATGAAGTTGAGATCGGAAAATGAATGTATAGATATAGACAACATGCAAAATGAACTTTGCCAACCTGACACGGATGGTGTCGATATTCGATGCGGATTGTTATGTCTACAGGGTGATAATCTAATGCTTGACGTATTGAATGTTTTTCTAAGTCAACGTACTGATTTAAGCCTTCTCGAAAATAACATAGAAGTGAGCAAACGACCCACTTAAAATAGAATTAAAATTATTAATGATTGTGATTGAATTTGCGCATGAAGAGGAGGGCCTCGTCGATTGCAGTTTATTCTTATTACAAGATTCTATCCTGATTGCAAGATTTTATCTTGATTACAGGATTTGCCCTAATTGCATTTTCATAGATGAGGTGATTGAATTCCTTTGAGGACTATTAAGACTACTGATGAACACTTTTATGGCCTCGCTAACCATCTTGCGATGGGAAAATGTGAATCTTCTATGTATTGATAAAGAGTCACCACTAATTGTAATGATTGACAACTTAGGACAAGATAAATAAAAATAAAGTGGTCTTAAATATTAACAAGGCTTGAACATATTGATTATTGTAAATATTGTGTATCTTGATGTGATTGATATTCTTGCTTGATGAACTTACATTTAAAGAAAGAATTAGGCATGACATATTGAATATTGTGCATCATGTGATGCAATTGATGTTTTTGCTACCAATAACACTGAAAATGAAAGATACCCAAAATAAAAAGCACAAAATAATAACGAGTATGATATTTTTACCATGATTGAATTATGATCATTGAGAAAGGAAAAAGTTACAAGGAAAAAAGAGAGTAAATTATTATTTATAATGATGAATTATTGAGTTAGCATACTACCTTATATTGCAGTGATACATATTTCTCTATTGATTATTACTGTTACATATTGAGCTTCATCATCGCTCATGAAAGAATTATCTCTCATACTTTTGATCTTGTAGGCAATGAGAATAATGATAGGTGATGACACTGATGATGCAGATGTTCATGATATGGTGGCTTGCACATGATATGCGTATGTCTGCTTAGTCTAGATTGAGTTAAATCTACTTTTGTAGAATAGTTGTATATTTTCTTTATAGAACAATGTAAGAGGATATTTTATTTGGCTACACTATTATATAGAGATTTTATTATAAAGTTATTGCTTCCACATGATGTGTTAATAATGTTGACCATCCTATTTATCAAATGTCAAGTCCAAGAAAGAAAGTTGTAGCGTCTCTAGAAGGACATTCTATCAAGTGATGGGGTGTGCTTCTAAAAGTGTTACAACTATTGTATATATACATAATGAGACATCAAATAGAATTATTTTTGTTGGAATTATTTTTAAAACAATATACTAGAACTTCTAGAATTTAAATAAAAAATGGTTTTTTATATAAAAATGTATTAAATAAATATTATTTGATTAAAAGGTGGAACAAAATTTAGGGTGCATCTTTCGAGTTAAAAAGTGAACTTTGAGTTGAAAAATGCAACTTTTGATTTCTTATGTAAAGTGTGCTATGGCCTTTATTTATCTCGTTCAATTTGGATTAGTAAAGTATTCTCCCTCAAATTCAAGTTATTGATACAAAACAAGAATTTCGATACATTGTTTCTCCACATCGTCCTTATTTTCAAGTTGCTAAGATTATAATCTTAGTATGTTCTAAGTAAAATTTGCAAGAACTCTTAATAATTTGGGAGACAACAATTAAACCTAAACAAAAGTGAAATTACTTTCATGCTTAGAGTTGTTTGTGCATTCAGGTAGAGATTGTTGCCACTCTCTCAATATTTCACACTAAACATTTTCAGGCATAATGTTGACTAATAAAAGAATGGAGTCTAATTTCCTCTTGGAATGCTTTTATAGTGATTTTTTTTACTTTGACAAAAGAAGATGAAGATCCTCCTCATCACTATTCATGTTGCTTATGCTGTCAACATTGAAAGGGTAGAATAAAAGCATGTTCTTACAACATGCAATTTCAGTTAAGAACTTATGGACAAACTTCATGTGAAGTACTTATAATAATGCATGTCAAGTAATAGATTCTTTTTCTCTCATATTTCTTAAGTTCAAAATCGTTGATTACGAATATACTATTAAACAATTTTACAAGATTGTGAGATTATTATGTTATTCATATTTTTTTTCAAAAATAATCTCCTTAGTGTAAATATTTAGAAAAAATATTTTACACAAAAAAAGGATTCAACTTTTGAGTAAGTTCAGTTTAAAAGAGAGTATGGAAAATAAAATGATACTAAAGATAATTGCTCAATAAGATATTCATGGTACGAAATAAAGAATTTTCCAAGTCTGATTAAGAAAGAAAAATTGTATGAATTTTTAAAGTCCAACTAAGATGAAAAAATTCACATAAACTATGACATATTTATAAATAGAAAGAAAGATAAAAATTTTTGTGTGACAAATTGAGACAGGACACTATAGGAATGTGCTTCAAATTCTTTAGTTAGAAGGATGTTTGGACATTAGTTCGATAAATTATATTGAAAATCGCGTGCTTCAATAAGAGAATGAGTCTTCATGAATGGCACATTTTTTAAACTAAAAAACAAAAATGACTCCATGATGCGGTCTAAATACACTAGCAAGTGCACTAGTCATTCAAGTAGTAAAGTGAGAAGAGTAAGGATGTCGAACCCACGAGGATTAATGTAACATAACCTTATCTAATTTCAAAAGTATTAGAGAAAAGATTAAATTCAGTTTTAATTCAGAAAATGAAAGATAAAATTCTAAGAATGAGGTTAGATGAGATCAAATCAGATTAAGTTGAAATATTCGGGATTCTATCTCACCACTAATTCAGATTGAACAAAATTACTTCTAATGATAGATTAAGAATTGCATAAATTATGATCTCCTAAACAGGTGCAATCAACTGTCTCAAATTCAGATTAACCGGGATGTTCAAACGAATCCACCCTAAATCAATCTAAACCTAAGATGTTTTAATATTGTAGTTTTTAACTGTTGACCGCTTAAGCAAGTCCAATCAATATGTCACACAACCTAGAATCTCATGCAAGTAATTAGATTGTGATATGCAATGCTAGGACATAAAATTCAAAGATCAATTATTTCTACAAGTCAGACCACGAATTCTTTTACATTAAACAATCAATAAAAGAAATTCATGATCATCTCAGAGTAAGAACAACATGCATATTAAAAATAAATAATTCACTAAGATTCAAATTAAAATAGGGTTCACAAACTCCCTAATACAGATGACTAAAATAAGAAATAGTTCTTCCAAAAGAAAAGAAATCAAACTTTAGACTCAGCAATTCTTCAATATCATGCTCTAACTTTGCCTCCGAAAAATTAGAATTCTGCTCAAGGGGCCTGAATAGATCTCTCTCTGGCTTTAGACCTGTAGAATATCTGCCTATTTTCTCTTCTATCTGAATCTCCTTCTGGTTCTCCACATGTGTATTTATAGTCCCCAAGGTGTTTTTATGGTTTTCATAGAATTTGAGAAAATTTGAAAACCCTTCCATTCAAAGATAAGGAAATCTCTGGTAAAATTCATAACAGTCTTCATGGCTAAGAATTCTTTCTTTAAACACCTTCAAATATTATAAATAATATTTTTTATCCCCAAGAGTTTGAATAGGTCTAAAAAAAATTTCGATCGAAATTCCTCCAAAAGATTCGAGTTTGAGTGAGAACGGATGAAACTGCACGTGTTGTTATGGGCTATAACAAATTTAATGGGTTGTAACAGAGGCTGTCACGGCCTGTGATGAAATATTGTGGCCTGTAAAATGCTATATCACGGCTCGTGATGAATTGTAACGACCTATAACACGGGGTATTTGACCCTGGAAGCTATATTTTTCATCACTTACGATCATAGCATCATATAACGACCCGTGACTTTATACATAACGATCCGTAATATCATATAACGACTCGTAACGATATGGATTTCTGAGTTGAGAGCTTCAGCGAAGGTCATAATATTGATGTTACGATCGTGACCTCCATCCTTACGCCTTGTAACACTTCATCACGATCTGTAACACATTGAACTGAAGCTATATTGGCCGCTTTAAAGATCATAATGTGTGTAACATCTTGTGATGGCCTGATCGCTCCTTATGTTGTTTCATCACGGCCCATAATAGTTCATCACGGCCAGTGATGACATCCCAGATGCTTATTTATGCTCCTTTTGAGAGTTGATTTCAGCCCTTAGCCTTTCCAATTGATTTCCTACAAAATATATACCAACATGAGTAGACTTTGGACTTGAAATAGTATGAACAAATAAAGATAAAAATAGATGCATGCTATGCAATACTAACCTAAAATCATGCCTAATGCAAGTCCTAAAATATATTATGAAATACATGCATCACTCCACCATCGCATATGAATTTGTGGCACCAATAGAGGCATGGAAAGAAGTGAAAGATAAATAAGGGATTCATTATTACAACTTTGGTAGTGTCAACACCTATAGCGGAATAAAGCATTAAAATGTGATAGACAATCAATTATATGCAAAGCAAAAAATGCAACTCAAAACACTTACTATAGACATAATCGCGTGAGAGATTTGTTAAAAGAGGCACAACACAATAACCAATTATATATGTTCCATTGGAATTTAATCATGCAAATCCTTTGACGAAGGGATTGACAAAGGTTGTTATATGCAAAACATCAAAAGGGATGTGACTAAGTCCAAATTGATAATCATCAATGATATAACTTCAACCCATACCTAAATAACATCGTCTTTGGTTTAGTGAGTAAAATAAGTACATTCCTAATGTGATTGCAAGTGTTCATCCAAAATAAATCCATCACAAGATCGGGAACATTAGTTACCATAAAGAAAAAAGTTAGGATGAGCATAGCTCTTAATAGACGTATAACATATATTTATGTCGAATACTTATGGGATATTTTCCATAGGATCTACCTATATAAGTAAGAAATGTGGGGGCTTCAAAGAGGTAGACTTAAAATACTCATGAAAATGATACGTCACACAAGGTCATAAAGTGTGACAAAATTAAATGGCATATGACGATACTGAGATCCTATGCATATGTTGAACACTTGTTCATTATAGATAATTAATTCAAAACTTGTCTATTATTTTTATTCAAAATAAGTGAAACCACGACATATCCAATTATGGTTCCAATCTCAAGATACTATAATTGACAACATGGGATTTTCAAAATAAAAATCAAGAAATGAGAGGGTATTTTAAAAATGGCAAGGGAATGTCGTAATTGTTTTAAAATGATAAATAAATAATTTTGAATTAACTAAAAGATGATTTTTATGTAAATATATATTAATTAAGTAAAATGTGTAACAAAATTTTAGGAGTGCATCCATTGGATTAAAAATATTTTTTAGCAGAACAATGCAACTCTTGATTTATTATATAGAGAATGCTAGGATATTCATTTTCATAATTCAATTTGGATTAATCAGATATTTTTCTTTCTTTAGTTTAAGTTTCTCATTATACATGCAAAACAAGAACATAGGTGTTATCATTTCAAGTGGCTAAGATTAACGGTGCAAAATAATCTTGTTGTATTCCAAATATCCTAAAAGAAATTTATGGGAACTCTTTTGCATCCAAATAAATTGAGAGAGGGTGAATTAAGCTAAAAAAAAGTGATGTTACTTTCATGCTTAAAATTATATATGCATTTAGGTTGAGGTTATTTTCACTCCCTCCATATTTTACACCAACAAGTTTTGCTTATTTATTAGATTTCAAACAAAAAAGGTATGCAATAGTTCTTGCCTTCTTGGTGTGGATCCATAAGAAAAAATTGATAAGCCTACTTGAGGCAAGAGTGCTTGCATATGTGGTTTTAATCAAGGAATAATAACAATTGCTGATTAATTTACAAGAAAACATGTATTTTGGAACAAGATCCTCTATTAATAAAAATGCCATGGTGCACTTGTGAGAATTCAGAAAATATCTATAATATTTTCAAGATTTGAAATTGTTCTAATGGGTCTTTCGAGTTATATGGGCAGAGTCATACCCGTATCTTGCTTATGTTACCATACTTTATGTACATCAAGCATACCCAATACTCAATGCTTTAGCAAAAAGAAAGTCAAGGAGGATTAGTAT
Source organism: Pontederia paniculata (assembly GCA_001647135.1). NCBI lineage: Eukaryota > Viridiplantae > Streptophyta > Magnoliopsida > Commelinales > Pontederiaceae > Pontederia > Pontederia paniculata. Next base: position 11,681 of record LTAE01008869.1, on the reverse strand, counting down.
ATCAAAGTTCATTGTAACTTAAAACTTGAATGTGAAAGTTTTAATAAAAATCAGTCTTTATTTTTTAAATATATTTTATTAATAAATAGAATTTTATGATTCCCTATTCAATCTTATGTTTTTCAATCATAAGACACCCTTTCGATGTAAGATGCTAATCTTGACAATCTTACTGGTAGATATCGGTTCCATAGCTTTGGCCATGCAAATTATGATGCTCTCGCTATTGTATAATGATGTTTAATGGTAGATCACATCTAATTTTACTGCACCTTACTTAATCCTAATAATAATAATAATAATAATAATAATAATAATAATAATAATAATAATAATAATAATAATAATTTTATTATTATTATTATTATTATTATTATTATTATTATTATTATTATTATTATTATTATTATTATTATTATTATCATTAAGAGAATATAAGTTGATAGAAAAAAAGAAAAGAGACAAATTTATGGGTGTTATGTATAACTAAGGAAATAATCAGATTTTTATCCAAATAACTCATTCATATAAATTAATTATTTTCTTTTAAAATTTACTTTTTTTAATACAATATTATTTAAAAAAATGTAGAAACATAATTCTATAATTTTAAGGCCTTTGAATCATGCCTTCACGGTCATGACACTTTTCTTCACGATTGTCATAAATCAAATCTTCAAATATCCTCTTGCGCTCACGATTTTGATGTTGCCCATCACGGCAATTGTTGAAACTTTTGCAACCCCTTACGCTCAGTGTCGTGACCTTGAATGTCATGGTCGTACGACAAATTTGATATTTAATCCTCCAAAAATTTAAATTTGTCGAAAAACACAAAAACTGGGATAGATACCATCTCCATAGAATTAATAAAAAATTTAAAAATGATGTATGTCATGAAAAATTAATAAAAAATAAATTAAATATATCATGCAAAATATGTTAAAAATGACATGCATCGTAAAATAAAAAGAGAGACGAATTGAGAATAAATGAAAGCATAAATTTTATTGATGGGAATCAAACTCCAGTTTCTTAGTAGTTAAGTTGACAGGTGAGTTAATGCTTTTTTCCCCCACCCTAACTTTTAATATGGATCAAAATATATAAAAAAAATGATATATTCTTTCTTTTTCATCAATTTACTCAAAAACTATATTTGTTTTCTTTTTTCACATTTTTGCAGTGGACATGTTAAATTTTCTTTGCAAAGAAACGGAATACAAGTCACAAACTCAAATGATCAACCAATGAAAAAGACCCCAAAATGGAATTTAGTAAGTATAGTTTCGAAAGGAACTAGTGAGAATTTTAGCGAAATTTTCGAGATATGTTACTACAAGAAAGTTTACAATCCAATTCTCAAACATGATTTTCATCCTCTTTGTATATTGTTTTTCGTTTATCTATTTCCCTCGTTGGCAATGAAGGTTTCCGTAATCTCTCTTTTCAAAGAATAATACCCTTCTATTTTTTCATCTCAAACAAGTCTTGTTATTTCAAAGTAAAAGCCAATTCCATGATTTTTCAGGTTGCATTTGATTGTATAATTTACGATTTTATGAACAAGAATTGAGATTCTAAAAAAATAGAGTTTCTTTATGTTGTTTCTGTTTAAATTTAATTTGTTGAAAAATTGCAACTTATCCATTGATGGTTGCATAAAATGAGGATGTAAAAGGGAATGAGTAACTATAAAATATGAGAATACGAAATTAATGGAATGAGTACATATTTTTGCAATTCTGACATTGGGATCAGTTGGACCGAGTCGGAATGAATTAGGCTTGTTAACTGGAATTGAAATTTCAATGGAATTTGAAGCATGCTTGTGCACTTGATGAAACTAATAGGAAAGGATGAAGTCCCATCCCAGTTCTTACCAAATACTACCTCAATGGATTATTTAGTCTCATTTTTTTCATTTTCTAATTCTCGTTTTCTCCATCCTATTCTTATTTCCAACCAAATACTATTGGAATAGGGCGCAAAATTAATTGTTTTCTTCCGGACATTGCATAAGAGCTAACTAACTAACAATCCAAAAATAATCATAATTTTATATTGAGAATATTCTTTTCTTCACATACATGAAATTCATTCTTTTTTTTTTTGTATTTGTCGTCAAAATAATAACAATTATTCTGTGAGAAAAAAACAATACAATTATTTATCGGTTAATGGATTTTGGTGCATAACTTTCCACATGTAGCACGATATTTTCAGACACGACAGTATAAAAATATAATATTATAATAATAAGATCTTATATGTATTATAAAACTATAAATATATATAAATATTTATGCCATAAAAGAAATTGGATACAACAATAATAAATGAGTAAAACTAGGAATACAAATAATTATAACTGGAAGTTCCATTTTATTTTACTCTATCTATCAAAAGAGGGTCAAATTTAACTTTTGCCTCTCTTTGTTTAAAATAAAACATCATTTTTTTGGAGCATACCGTTAGTAGACAAAAGACCAACTAAACCTTTGTATGCAATGGTTTACAAAATTTAACCCCAAAGGACATTATACAATTTTGTGTGAACTGTTTCTTTTTCTTTTTGCAATTTTTAAATATTTTTTATCATAATCGAGACTAGAGTTAACTAATTCCATATTCGAATTTATAACTCAACTTGATTAGATCAATATTTTATTTACAAGAGATAAATTAAAGTGAGAAAATAAATTATTTGGCCATACAAAACTGTTATTTTCTTTAAAAATCATTAAACCAGCGTGAATGCTTGTTTTTTTTCTTTTGCAATTTTGTATTATAGGCAATATCGAAACTATTCATAATTACGTTTATCAAGATTAAGATCTTACATAAGATCGTAAAAAGTCTTAAGATAAAAAATTATAAGACTGAATCAAGAAATATAAAATCCTACGTATTAATAAAATATTATATTTTAATATAAAATATATATTTTTAATAAATTCTTTGCACTTAATTTTTAAATTAAACTTCAACTAATCATAATTTAATCAACTTGTAAAAAATATATTAAACCTCATCTATATTAATTATTATTATTATAAAAATTTTAAAAAATATTATTTTTAAATAATTAAATATTTATTTAATATCATCTAAAATCGGATATGATTATAAAATTGTATCACATAAATTAAAATTTTATTAATATCTCATGAGATATAAAGTGTAAAAATATATTATTGAAAATTCATAGTAAAATACGGACAATTTTTTTCTTTTGTTCTTTTTGTTCTTTGTTTTGCTCTTAACAATTGTGTTGTGATGATTTTTAGCATTTTGTGACCATCTAAAAGTTCCCACTGAATTTACAGGGTCAACGCGATGCTCACGAGAAGGAAACCAAAACGAATCGGAACTCCGAAGCTCCGACGAAAAGAAAGAGAAAGAAGCGTGCGACTTCCACTTCAACTCTAATGGCGACTTGCATCTCAAATCCACAGCGAATATACATATATCTGTCAGTCGGCCCCAAGCAGCAGGTACTTGTTGCAACTGAGGTCGAAGCAATCATTGCTGTATTTTGCTGCTGCGTGTGCTGTTCTTGCACAAAAGGAAACAAAAATGTCGCTTATGTCTTTGGTTTCTTCGAATTGCAACCGCCATGGCGCCCGATTACTCTGCACCTTCACCCTCCTCGTCGTCGGAGCTGTGCGGAGGCTGGTCCTCGTGCGCGCTGGCGAAATCGACGTAGCGAGCTTCCGGAGCTACTTGTTCTCCGTCGACTTCGCCGCCTACGCCATCGTAGTTGCCGCCTTGTGCATCCTGATCTTCATTTTCTTCGGCAGGACCACGAGGGCTCTCGCCGCCGCGGCCCTTACGGCTCTCGCCGCCACGACCCTTACGTACCTTTCTTTTCCATCCGTCTTTACGCGCCACCGAGCCCTCGCCTCCTTCACCTTGGCCATCTCCTCCTTCTCCAGAAGGACCGGGCCCAGCTGTGGCAGACTCATCATCAGCATATTATCTCAGTTCGTCACGAACCCACTGCCGCTGGCTGTCGTCATCCTTGGTTTTATGTGGTGGTTCTCCGACGAGGCCGTCACTATGCGCGTTTTTAAGAAGAATCTCTCTTCCGTTGTCTTCATCAGTGTCGGGTACTCCATCTCCCTCTCATCCTAAGCTCCACTTGATTCCTTGCTTCTAGGAAGACTGTTCTGAAGTCTGAACTGGAAACTTACCTGCTGCATATATGTTGAACTGTAGGAAACGAGAGGTTGGGAAAGAAGCGCTGGATGAGCGCATAGTGCGGGAGGGAACAGGATCCGGCTTCGTGTGGGACAAGAGAGGGCACATTGTGACTAACTTTCATGTCATCCGAAGCGAATCAAATGACAGGTCGGTTGCAGCTTTGAATTCTCTCTTAAACCTCGGAATGCATGTTCCTGGCTCTCATCTTGATGCATTGCTGCCTCAAATAGTGAATAATGTTCTTGATCGCCTCCTGTTAGAATTCTGGCTAATCAATTATAGATTCTTTTGTGCGGAAGTCAATATAAGGTAGATGTGAAGCTTTCGGATGGATGTTTCTATGATGCTGAAGTCGTCGGATGGGATGAGAAAAGGGATGTCGCGGTCTTGCGCATTTCAGAGCAAGCGAAGAACATGAGACCGGTTCATGTTGGTGCATCAGCCAACTTGCGTGTGGGTCAAAAGGTGTACGCCATTGGGAATCCTGTGAGTTGTTTTTTCAATCTGATTTTGCTCGATACATAATGCCTCCTTAATGATCTCTTGTAGTCCACCACAGATACGATCCAAGCTTAGTAGTGACGTATCAAACTTAGTGCTGAAATAATCATGTCCATAGTCCATAGGAATGCTAGAGAAGCATTTTTCATAAGCTTGTTTCTTAAAATGCTATTTCATGTTTCACAGTTTGGCCTGGACCGCACTCTGACTACTGGTGTTGTCAGGTTAGTGCCTGTTACTTTTCCTATTTGTGTTTATGTTTCAAATCGTTTTAACTTTAATGATGCACTGGATTCAAGAACTATATATCATGATTTCGATGTTTCAGATCATGTTATTCCCTTTATCAAATTTGAATGATCATTTAGAATGACTCTTTCATGAACAAGTAAATAATTCTTTAAATATTGGGTTTTTCCTGCAGTGGGCTGCATAGAGATCTATCATCCCCTAGAGGTGTTGTTATAGAGGATGGAATCCAGACAGATGCAAGCATAAACCATGGCAGCAGTGGTGGACCATTGCTTAATAGTTCGGCAAAGTTAATAGGCATAAACACAGCATTTTACTCCCCAAATGGCACATCCTCAGGGGTTGGGTTTTCCATTGCAATTGATACGGTATGTGACCTTTTATAAACTCACCACTATGGGTCCTGTGTATGAATATGCTTAAGGAGTAATCAGAACTGAATCAGTTTGCCACTGATATATTTACAGGTTCGTGGAATAATTGAGCAAATCATTGCTAACGGCAAAGTTACTAGACCCTATATAGGTATAAAGTTTGCTTCCGATCAGTCTCGTCAGCAACTTGGACTCAGCGGGGTGCTCGTGTATCATGTTGATTCAAACAGTCCTGCTCAGAAAGCGGTACCTTTACTACCGAAAAAAAGAATGTGAAATCGTTGAGTTATTTACTGGACATGGAATACAATAATGAGCTGTTAGTTCATATAAGCTTTAATGCAATTTGTATTGCATTGAAATTTGGATATAATTTCCTCCAAATGAGTACCTATTTGCATCTAATTCATGAATTTGCATCTGGCTTATTTCTGGCCTTGAACTTGTGTTTTCAGGGAATTCTGCCAAACAGAATCAAAGATTGTGGGCATGAGAGGAAGGGCGATATCATCGTATCTTTTAATGGAGAAATAGTGAACAATGGGAGCGACCTGTATAACATCTTGGATAAGTGTAAAGCTGGCAAGAAGGTAACTCTTGTATAACTTTCCTTCCTATCAGTCTTCCTGTATCCTTCAGGGGTTAGATTTCTAATTGCTGGGCAGTAAAAGAGGAATAACCTTCAAAGAGGAATTGCCCACTCTGAATGCTGATCTTAAGTCCAATGATTGCTTGTTAACAATGCAACAGATGTAATCAAGTTATGCTTATATATGCGGGACTCGAATATTCAGGTTAATTTCTTTCTATTTCCTGGATACAATTCGCAGGTGAAGGTGGAAGTCCTACGAGCTGACAAGATAAAAGAGTTAGTAGTCACCCTGAGAAGAGGCCAGTGATCCATCATGACTAGGAACTGGCTGGATGATTGGTCGACATTTTACTAATCCGTGCGGCTATTTTTGCTCTCTTCTTTATTTCTTTATTTCCAGTAGCTTTTGTCATATTTTTTGCAGCTTGTATGAATGAGGCAAATCTCCTTTTCCTTGTGACTGGTTTATACCCTGCTTGTGGCCTGTGGCTTTTACTTCCATGGGCCTGTAACTCTATCTGCATGCATGTGTTTGAGATAACAGTTAATAGTGTGTTCTTTTGTGTTTATGGAGAACTCTTTTTCCTTATCATGACTTGATGGCCTTTGTCATATTTTTGCAGCATATACGAATGATGCAGAACTCTTTTGACTTGTACAATTTTATGAACAAGAATTGAGATTGTAAAAAATTAGAGTTTCTTTATGTTGTTTCTGTAATGACCCCAAACCCACACCCCGCCACGTGGCAAAGATGTGGACTTGAAGACGATACACATCATACTTATACTTGACTCTAGGGTTGACTATCAAGATCAGTCAACATAATACGGAATATACATTTAAAATAAATATAAAACATTATTCTTCATACTTCTTTTCATAACATAAATGCGGAAAGTGTACATGACGTCATGTCTCATAGTCTTACATCATATAATTGATCATTTCCTTATTACAACTGATTAAAATAGACTAGACTGACATACATCATACTGGACCAATACTCATGTGCAAGCAGCATCATCACGGACACCTGTTGCTACTAGCACCACCAGGAAACATGCCATCCTAGATCACTGACCTGCAGGATCCAAAGCAGGGGGCAAACAAATCACCATGAGCAATAAAGCTCAGATATGTATGGCACAATAGATAGGCATTT
>LTAE01008867.1:0-17078 GCA_001647135.1 Pontederia paniculata | reverse complement strand
GAGGAACTAAGGCTTCAAACTTTGAACTGCGGACACCCAAGGGTGAGCGGTGGACAACCGAAGCACTAGACGACAGTTCAAGTGATGACTTCACCTGAGCAACGGTCGACCGAGGTAGGAGCATTGGGAGACCGGGGGTTAGGTGAAGTGTTATGTACTTGCATTAACGACTAGTTTTCTGTGTGACAGATTAGGTCATTTTTGCAGAGTATATATTGTAATCCCAAGAGTCTTGGGAAGTAACTTTGGCAAGTTAGCTAGTGAGAGCTTGAGCGAAAAAAGCCTTAGTTCCCCTTCTACAATTTGAGTGAAGAATCCAGGATAGAAGGGAGTGATAGTTCGCGAGCGAACTTGTAAAGAAGTTGTCTCCTTGCCCTCTAGAAAAGAAAGGAGAAGTCGTAAGGGAGCCTTCGCCCTTGAGGTTACTGATCTCCGGAGGACTCGAGCTCGAGAAGATCGGAGCGGGGACGTAGGTCAGGAGTTCGGCCGAACCTCGTCAACAAACCTTCGTGTTTGCTTGTTTGTTTTTTTGTCCTCTTCTTCTTCTACTTGTTTATATTTGCCTATATTTGCTTCCACCTATATAACTAATATAATTCAGTAAAAGTAGAAAAAAGTTTTAATACACCAATTCATCACCCCTCTTGGTGCCATCTAGATCCTACAGCACAAGAGCGAGTCATTTGAAGCCTTCAAACAATGGATGACTCTCAAGGAGAATCAGACGTTGAAGAAAATGAAGTGCTTTCCGACAGACAATGGCTTAGAATTCTGTTCTTCTGAGTTTGATCAATTCTGCAAGGTTGAAGGCATTGTCAAACATCACAATGTTAGAGACACACCACAATAGAATGGAGTTGCAGAACGCATGAACAAAACACTTATGGAGAGAGCACGGTGCATGATCTCGAATTCTGATATGAGCAAAACAAGGCTGAGGCTGTCAATACAACCTGTTACTTGGTGAATCGAAATCTTGCTACTGCAATTGATCTCAAAACTCCTATTGAGGTATAAGGAAGGAGTATTTGTGGGATATGGCGCAGGTGTAAAGGGCTACAGAATCTGGTCCCCATCAAAGCACAAGGTCATCCACAGCAGAAACATATCTTTTGATGAAGCTTCAATGCTTAAATCAAAGATGGAGGTTGTTGATTCATCAGATAAGAATGTCAACAAACAGGTGGAGCTTGAGATAGCTCCAATCAGGGATGACATTGAAGTATCACATCAAGTTCGACAGTTAGAACAAATAGAAGCCGATGAACAATCTGAAGAACAACCAGAAGAAGTGACATCAATTGTTGCTGGGCGTTCTCGCATACATGTAGGTCCTTCTAAGAGATATGACTATGAGGACATAGTTGCATATGCATTTCAAGAGGCTGAAGAAGTGGAGTCCCCAGAACCATCCAACTATAGGGATGCCATCACATGTGCATAATTTGAGTAGTGGATTGCAGCAATGAGTGAGGAGATGTAGTCTCTTCACAAGAATTAGACTTGGGACATAGTCAAGTTATCGAAAGGCAGAAAGGTAGTGGGTTGCAAATGGATCTTCAAGAAGAAGCTTGAAATTTCTGAAGCTGAAGACATCATATACAAGACATGTTTAGTTGCTAAAGGCTATAGTCACAAAGTGAGAGTGGACTCGCTAGTTGTCAGACACACTTCCATCCGTGTGCTACTTGCCTTTGTAGCATATCAGAATCTAGAGCTTGAACAATTAGATGTTAAAACGACCTTCTTGCATGGAGAACTTGAAGAAGATATTCTTGTGAGCCAACCAGAGGGGTTCTCCATTCAGGGTAAGGAAGACCAAGTCTACAGGTTGAAGAAGTCATTGTATGGACTAAAGCAATCTCTCAAACAATGGTACAAGAGGTTTGACAATTTTATGATTAGTAAAGGGTTCAACAAGAATCCTTATGGTTGTTGTGTATATCACAAGAAGGTGAAGGATGACTTCATCATCTATCTACTCTTGTATGTTGATGATATGTTGATTGCCGCTTAGAACATGTCAAACATTCATAATTTGAAGAAGCTCCTTAGTGCAGAGTTTAATATGAAGGATCTTGGTGCAGTACAAAAAATTCTAGGGATGGAGATATATAGGGATCGTGCAAAGGGTAAACTCTTCTTATCTCTGAAAAGCTATATTCTAAAGATGTTATCCAGATTCGGGATGTCATCAGTAAAATTCTTGAGTACTTTGTCTGCTTCAAATGTACAACTCTCCATTACTACTACACATCAGTCTAAAGCAGAAATGGATTTCATGTGTCGAGTTCCTTATGCCAGTGCAATTGGAAGTTTGATGTATGCTATGGTGTGCACTAGACCTGATATAGTGCATGATGTTAGTGTTGTCAGCAGATTCATGGGAAATCCAGGAAAGGAGCATTGGCAAGCAGTAAAGTGCATCTTTCAATATCTGAAAGGAACATATGATATTGGCCTCATCTATGGAAGTGGTACAAAGTGTTTGGTTACTGATTATTTTGATTCAGATTATGATGGAGATGTAGATGTAATGACAAATTATGTCTTCACCTTGGGCAGTTCTATTATCAGTTGGAAGGCTACTGTATAGCCTTCGGTCACATTGCCTACTATCGAGGCAGAATACATGACATTGAAAGAAGCTGCAAAGGAAGAAATCTAGTTAAAAGGCTTAGTTTGAAATCTTGGACTACATCATGATCAAACTATAGTGCATTATGACAGCTTGAGTGCTATATGTCTGGCCAAGGATGAAGTTCATCATGAGAGGACCAAACACATTGATGTAAGATATCACTTCATCCGTACTGAGAAGAGGATCAAGGTGAAGAAGGTCGGCACAACAGATAATCTAGTTGATATGTTCACAAAGTCAGTTCCTCACAACAAGTTCCAACATTGTTTGGACTTGCTGAACATAAGCAGTTATCAATAGCCCTGAGGTGGAGCTAGCGGCGATAGAACATTGTTAGATATTATATTATGAAGATGATTCAAGTTAAGGTGGAGATTTTTTTTATAATACCTTGAATCTGAACCCAGTGAAAACCCTTATATGACCCTTTGTGAATCACAGTCGCTCAAATAATTGGGGCGGCGAAGTCGCCCATCCCATACGGGGGTCTCATTGACCAGGGGTCTCGCTAGACAATTGTAGGGTTTCTGTTTCCTATTTTCTATTGGGAGTCCTTATATAAACTCCCTAGGATTTGGATTATTCAGTATCTTATAATCATCTATTATTTTCCCATCAAAGAAATCACTCAGCCATCAAATCTTAACCTAGTGAACCTCGTAAATATTGTGTCTTTCTTTTGTGTGGAAATTTCTCTCGCTCTCTCTCTCTCGTCTCATATCTGCAACAATTTTATTTTTTGATCCTTTTATTTTACTATTCGATGACTAGACTACTTATGGACTAAGTTATCTAATCATAGTGTGTGTTAAATAGAACCAAACAATAGATCTGATTATTTTTTTTCTATTAGATCTAAACCTCTAATTTAATCTAAAATTGAGTTTCATATCAATAAATATTTTAGGACAAACATAGGTACTCCGGTATTAATCCATATCCCTACTTGTTCAAGGCTTAAAATGCGTAACAATAAATAGAAATTTCTATGTGATGCTATGTCTTATGTATGATTTATATTCATAATGGTTGCATTAATCTTATTCATCCTCTTTATGTCTCTCTGTGTAAATATATTATTCATGCAAATTCTACAGGTTCATTGCGCTATGGTACATTATGTCCACTGAGCGCATTGCATTTATTTGCAAAAAGATAAATCTACATCCTCCTGAAAGATGCGCCTAATAATCCTCTTAATACTCAAATAATTAAATTACCCTAAAAAGTTTACCAAATTACAAGGCAAGACATTTTGAGGTGTTAGAAGGTTTTTTAGGAGGTTATAGCATCATTCTCTTTGCAGAATACCAGGCACATTTGCACCATGATGATTTCACTAGCTAGGTGTGAACCTGAGCCACCAGCATTTGCACCATTGTGATGCCACCATGCTTTTAAAGTTGGACACTATGGTGCATTTAATGCACAATGGTGAGTTGATGTTTATTATTATTTTGTTTCACTTTTAAACTTAATTAAATAATATGATTTATTAATAGAGTCATATTTATGATAAGATTTAGGAGATCAAATTATTATCTTTTCTACTAATTATTTACCAAATTAAATTAATGACATTAATTATATTTGAATTATGATATTTAAAAAATATTTTTGAAATATATTAATCATTTTATTTTGATTTGAATAATACTATCGTGAATCAATTATTTAAGGGACAGTTCATGCTCTACGAATTAATCCATACATGAAGAATTATTATCATAATTCTTATGTGCTTATTATCCATCGTCAAAGAATATTATGATTTGAATAATATTATTGTGATTCTTTTGATCTCATAATTCATTGTTATATCTGACCTGTAATTTATTTTGATCTATATGTGCTTATGTGTACATGGAAGCTTTTCATGGCTGTCATTGAACTATTTAATTTATTCATACAATATCGTGTTTCTTAAATAATCAAACTCAAAGATAAGGAATAAGCTACAAGACTAAAGTCATAGTATTCATGGTAATTATCTTATGAGTTGAAAGACACTCATCCTACGAGTTGAAAGACACTCACCCCACAGGTTGAAAGATACCTTACGAGTTGAAAGACACTCACCCTATGGTTGAAAGATGCCTTACAAGTTGAAAGACGCTCATCCCACAGGTTGAAAGACGCCTTAGGAGTTGAAAGATAGTAATTCTATTCGTATTTTCTCTTAAGAAATATTATTGCCTTATGTGCAGCCATTGACCAACATGATAGTACCTAGTACCTGAATCATAAGTGTATATGTTTATTGTTATTTAAGAATTTTTGAATTTCGATCTCTGTTACCTTATTAGTATTGACTCATATGTTAGAGACTATGTCGTCCATCAATGCAATCTTATTTTACCTACTGAACTACCGATTACATATTAATGTGTCATCATGGGTCCAATATGTATACAGTTACATCTTCATTTGTATTACTCTCTCGATAAATTCAAATCTTGCGATTATTCTATCAAAAAATCCCTATTCATTGTTATGTTTTACACACAAGTTTTTCAAAAGCTTACGGGAGAAGACCTACCTTGCATTAATCCCTATAGGTATTTGATTGTCTAGTAGGCTAGTAATGACAGGGAAATTCACTATCCATTTTCATATGCAAAGATTACGCTTTCTCATGAAATTACATATCATTTACATACATTGCCACATTTTTTTATAATATTCGCATCATTTGAAATTCACTGGTTATAAATACACATTTTCACCCCTGATGATCTTTTTATTAAAGTTTTGAATGATTTATGTCTGATTCTCCCTGCAGATATTTACCCAAGACCCAACAACATGTGTTCTGGAAACTATACATGGGGGCACCTGTGTTGAAGACCGGACCTGGGGGTTATCTGTCGTCACTACATGCCAAAACTCACTAGAAGACAAATGCGAAAGCAAATTCCTCTATCTGCTGATGTGGTCCAAATGAGGAAGGTTCCTTGGCGATTTCAAGGAATATTGTCAGGGTTGTGCGAATGACAAGTGGCATTCGAGTATTTGATGGGAGAAAAGGAAGAGGATAAAAGACAAAATGGAAGGAGAGGATGTGGTCTTTGTTCTGCATCCACGAGGAAGCATTGAGTGGAACTGCCATTGGAGAGAGGAGGAGAACCAAAGCTGAAGAAGGAAGTTTTTACGCGGAGATCTGGGAGTATCATTGGTTTATGCTTGTTAATTTTTATTTGTATTAATCCCCAATGATGAACTCTTGTGTTGTGATGTTAGTCATGATGTGTTTAATGGTTGTTAGAGGCTAAATGATTAGGCCTGAACATGGGATTATTTGAGAACACCTACTTGTTATATGAACCTATCTTTTAATGCATTTGAGTTTCCATTCGAGTTTCCAATCTTCCCTTTTGTTATGTGTTTTGTGTCTGCGCTGATTTTTCGGTTGTGACACACAAGTTGTATGTTCCATGGAGGTTGGGATCCGAGAGGCTCAACCCATTCCATTTGTGAACATGTAGATTGTGGTTCTTGCTATTGACATTTTCACATTTGAGTTTGAATGTCATGGACTATTTGTTATCTCGTCCCCGATCCATCTCTCCATCGAAGTAGAGTAGTAATAGCTCTTATCTTTGTATCTCATATTCATGAGGGAGGGATCGGGATCTGAGAGGCTCGACCCCTTCGTCCAAGGTACTCGTGGGGGATTTGAGAGGCTCCTATGGATATCTAGGGGAGATTGGAGATATGTTATCCATGACATTCGAGAGAGTTATGAGAAAAACCTATAGGGATTTAGGCTCAAGTCTTGACTGCGAGAGTAGTTAGGTTTGATCCCTTAACATCCCAAGTAAACATTATTTGAGTTTCACGTGTTCATTAGCAAGTAGGATTAAACAATGACTCCCATGTCCCGGCCAATTTCCCTATATGAGTGATTTGATCTCACTTAATATTGGTTTTGTTTCTGTTTATCTAAAGAATCTAAAAACACCAAAAATATTAGTTACTTTTGTTTTCAAATTTTAGTCTTAGTTTACCTGAATTTCTGCACAAAGGATATTTCTCCTTGATTTCGGTTCCCTGTGGATTCTAATTTCCCTGTGGATTCGACCCTAAAATACTATAAGGATAATTGTATACTTGCGGTTGGAGTTGTGTGTTTAGGTTTCTTTTTTTAAGACTTGTTGATATCATGTTTTCTGTCTAGGTGCCCCCAGGTCTAGAAAACCTAGTACCACGTTCATTTTTGACACGATTTATGGACATCAAATTTTTGGCGCTGTTCATGGGGAAATTTTGATTTTTCATATTCAATTCTTTATTTGATACCGAGCTGAATCATTCACTATCATTGTTCATATTCGAGTATCATTGTTTATAATTCATTTTTCTTCTTTTAATTTGATTGCTTTTTCTTCTTTTTGTAATTAGTTCTTTTACATTTTGCTTAACTTCAGTCTTCCACATTATTAATAGATATTGCACTTACCTCTAACTGTGTATGCCAAGCTCTAGTAGTGCAGAGGATGAATTGGGAGATTTTGATCCTGAAGTAGAGAGAAATTTCGGGGTAAGAAGAAGGACACAAAGAGAATTGAGAAGAAGAGCTCATGTGGCTAGACAACAGATTGAGATGGCAAATTTAGATGCAAATAGACCCTTGCAAGAGTTATACAACCCCACAACTATTGGATTGAATTTAGGGATAGCTAGGTCAGCTGTTAATGCAAATAATTTTGAGCTGAACCCAGCTCTCATTGCAATACTTGGACATAATCAGTTTGAGGGATTGCCAACAGAAGACCCTAATCAGAGCTTGATTACATTCCTGGAGATATGTGATACATTCAAATGCAATGATGTGTCAAGTGATGCAATTAGGCTCAGATTATTCCCATTTTCCTTGAGAGATCGAGCTAAAACCTGGTTGAGGCCAGTTGAACCTGAAACAATTAGAACTTGGGATGAGTTGGTGACTGCTTTTCTATCAAGATTCTTCCCTTTTGGAAAGATAGTGACAATGAGGAACCAGATTACATCCTTTCTGCAGTGGGAGAATGAGACTATTTATGATGAAGCAACAAGAGAGAAACCAGAGGCAACAAGAAGAATTCAACAGGAAATTGTCATTAAAAATGGAAAGATTGGTGGCTCATAACAAAATCCTAGAAAGTCAAATTGCTCAACAAGCTAGCCTAATCTCTAGACCACCTGGAATGTTTCCTAGACAGCCAGAAGCCAAACCCAAAGAGCACTGTCAAGTTGTAGCCCTTCGAAGTGGAAAGCAGTTGGAGCCACCATAAAAAATATTAGACACTAGCCCAGAAGAATTTGAGACAATCTGTTCACCAAAAGTGAATCCAGAAGTCTTGCCTAAAACTCATGAGCCACAATAGGTCATGACAGAGACACCCACTGAAAAGTGCACCGAGAATAAACTCATAGATCTAAGCATTCTATCTTTTCCACAAAGATTGATGAAAGTCCAGAATGATCAACAGTTCACAAGATTTTTAGACATCCTGAGAAAATTGCATTTGAATGTACCATTTGTCGAGGAACTACAACATATGCATGCTTATTCTAAGTTCTTGAAAGATATTTTATCAAAGAAGAGAAGATTAGATGTGCATGAGACACTGGCCTTGAGAAAGGAAGCTAGTGCAGTAATTAAAAGGAAATTCATTCCTAAACTTAAAGATCCTGGTAGTTTCTTAGTATCAATGCGATATAGGAAACTTGCATGTTAGCGGACTTTGTGTGGCCTGGGGGCAAGTGTCAGCCTGATACCCCTATCATTGTGACAGGAACTGAATGCAGGTGAGCTAAAGCCCACTAATATGACCCTGCAATTAGCTGATAGGTTAGTGAAATACCCCCTGGGTATACTTGAAGATATACCATTGAGGATAGGGAAGTTTTATATACCAACTGACTTTATGGTCCTGATATGGAGGAGGACCTAAATACTCCATTAATCTTAGGCAGACCCCTTTTGGCAACAACATGGGCCATGATTGATGTGACATGGCAAATTATCATTCCAAGTGGGAGACGATAAGATAGAGTTCAACCTGGCCCAGGCAATGAAAGCTCCATCCAGACATGAAACTATTAATGAGGCAGAAGAGAGTCTGGATGAAGCCATACATGAAGTTTCTACTATCATTCAAATGGGAAATTTAAATAGAGGAATCCTTGTTGAACTAGAAAAATTGGACAAGGACATTGTTGAAAGTCAGTCAAATGGGGGTACCCAACTACAGTCAGGATCTAAAAATTCTGAAAAAGTTATCTCTGAAGCATCTTGCCTCATTTCAAAAATGATTGTTCTCTCAACAGATGATTCCCAATCTGCACCATAGGTAGAGATGAAATCACTTCCCTCTACCCTCAGGTATGAATTCATTGGCTCAAATTCCATGTATCCAGTGATTGTGAACTCATCCTTAGATCCTGTTCAAACAGATCAACTCTTAGATGTCCATAGAAAACACAGAAAAGCCATCGGTATTCAATGAGTGACATTAAAGGGTTGAGTCCATCTTTATGCATGCATAGGATCAGTGTGGAAGATAATGCCAAGCCCTCTAGAGAGTGTCAAAGAAGGTTAAACCCAAATCTACAAGATGTAGTGAAAAAGGAGATCTTAAAACTTTTGGACTTGGGTATGATCTATCCCATTTCAGACAGCCCTTGGGTTAGCCCTATTCAAGTCGTACCAAAAAAGGGAGGTTTGATAGTATTACAAAATGAAAAGGGTGAAAAAATTTCCACTCGGGCGACTAATGGATGGAGGATGTGTGTGGATTTTAGAAAGTTGAATAGAGTGACTAAGAAAGACCATTTTTCACTTTCTTTCATTGGCCAAATGCTCGAGAGACTGGCTAAACCCAAATACTTGTGTTACCTTGATGGATTTTTTGGTTTCTTCAAATCCCAATTCACCTGGCCGGCCAGTAGAAAACTACTTTCACCTGCCCCTATGGTACTTTTGCCTATAGAAGAATGCCCTTTGGGTTGTGTAATGCCCCAGCCACCTTCCAAAGATGCATGACACCCATTTTTTCAGATTTCATAAAAACTATTGTGGAGGTGTTCATGGACGATTTTTCACTTATGGATCCTCCTATTCTTGTTGTCTAACAAATTTGAAGCGAGTATCGTGCAGATGTCAGGAGGTCAATCTTGTCCTTAACTAGAAAAAATGCCACTTCATGGTGCAGCAAGGTATAGTGCTAGGCCATGTCATTTCTGATAAAGAAATTGAGGTAGACCCAGCTAAAGTTGATGTTATCTCTCAACTGTCCCCACCCACAAATGTGAAGGGGATAAGAAGCTTCTTGGGGCATGCTGGGTTTTATAGAAGGTTCATAAAGGATTTTTCCAAGATAGCAAGACCACTTACAGAATTGCTACAAAAGGACAAAAAATTCAAATTTGATGATCTCTTTCTTCAAGCCT
This sequence comes from Pontederia paniculata, assembly GCA_001647135.1. Classification (NCBI taxonomy): domain Eukaryota; kingdom Viridiplantae; phylum Streptophyta; class Magnoliopsida; order Commelinales; family Pontederiaceae; genus Pontederia; species Pontederia paniculata. The sequence continues at coordinate 7,003 of LTAE01008867.1, read as the reverse complement.
TCAACAAAATCAAAGCGGCCTTGACCTCAGCCCCAATTATGCAATTTCCAGATTGGTCCATTCCCTTCGAAATCATGTGTGATGCCAGTGATAATGCAGTGGGTGTTGTGTTGGGACAGAAGTTGCATGATGTGATAAGTTATGCCAGTAGAACTTTGGATCAAACTTAGCAAAATTACACGACCACTGAAAAGGAACTACTAGCTGTAGTCTATGCGATCGAGAAATTTAGACAAAATCTGATTGGTTCCAAAGTGATTGTACACACAAACAATTCAACAGTCAGGCATTTATTTACCAAAAAGGAGGTCAAAACGAGGTTGATCAGATGGATACTACTGCTGCAGGAATTCGACATTGAAATCAAAGGCAAAATCGGCACTGAAAATCAAGTTGCAAACCATCTATCAAGACTACAACATCTGCCCCCAGCTTGGACTGAACTACCAAAAATTAAAGAGACTTTTCCATACGAGCATCTCCTAGCAGTCTCAATCAAAGAGAATCCATGGTATGCAGACATTGCTAACTACCTGGTGGGGGTATTCTTCCTTAAGGTCTAAACAAACATTAAAGAGCAAAAGTTTTGGGAGAAGCACGACACTACTTCTGGGATGAACCACTACTATTTAAAGAATGTCCAGATGGGATCATGCGAAGGTGTATTCCAAGTGATGAAACAAATCATACTATTGCTTAATGTCACACAGCTACTCATGGCGGACATGGGGGTACGTAGAGAATGGTTACAAAAATACTATAAGCTGGTTTTTATTGGCCCACACTCTTTAAAGATGTCCACCAATATGTTTTGGCATGCGACAAATGCCAAAGGGTGGGATCTATATCTAAGAGACAAGCGTTACCACAAACTGAGATTCTATCAGTCGAGCCATTTGACATATGGGTCCATTTCCAAATTTTGGCAAATACAAATTCATATTGTTGTCTGTGGACTACATGGACAAATGGATCAAGGCCATCCCCACAATTAGATGTGATTCTCACACTGTACAGAACTTCTTCAGAAAGATCATCTTTCCGAGATTTGGAATGCCAAGGGTAATTATTAGCGATGGAGGCAAACATTTCATAGAAAGAGTTTTTGAAACTCTACTAAGGAAAAATGGGGTCACTCACAGGATAGCTACCCCCTACCACCCTCAAACCTATGGGCAGGTGGAGGTTAGCAACCGGCAGATAAAATCTATTCTAGAGAAAGTAGTAGCCACTTCGAGGAAAGACTGGAGCTCTAAATCGAATGAGGCTCTTTGGGCATACAGGACAGCATTTAAAACTTCCATAGGAGCCACCCCATTCAGGTTGGTGTATGGGAAATCATGTCATCTGCCGGTCGAATTAGAGCATAAGGCTTTTTGGGCAACTAAATACCTGAACTTCGATTTAAAGGAGGCAAACGACCATCAGCGGGTCCAATTGCATGAACTTGGGGAATTGAGAGTTGATGCCTACGACTTCAAGGATTTACAAAGAAAAAACTAAGAGATGGCATGATGAGAGAATTCAAAAGCGAATGTTAAAAGTGGGGGTTCTCCTATTCAACTCAAGGTTCAAGTTCTTTCCGGGGAAACTTAGATCAAAATGGACGGGGCCTTTTACAATAACTAGATTATTTTCCTCAGGTGATGTAGAACTGTTAAATAATCAAGGGGAACCATTTAGAGTGAACGGTCAGCGGGTCAATGTGTACCATGAAGCTTCACCTTTGGAACATCTAACTTATATCTCCTTGGAAGAACCACCACAAAATCCATGACAAACTCGATCAGAACTATGTCTAGCCTAAGAACATTAAACAAGGACGCTCACTGGGAGGCAACCCAAATTTACTTTCTAACCCTTAATATGATGGGGGCATGTTTCCATCATCGTTTTGCTACAAGACAAGAGATGACGTTGTTCCCTGTTCAATCAGTGATACTGTGCAGACCCAGTGGGCCATAGTTCACCATGACGTGATAGCTGACATTTCTCTCTCCACTACTTTGAACACCCCCCATTACCACCACCCCCCTCGCCTCGCCCACTACCTGCACGGCAACGCCTCAAACACACCACCCTCTTACTCAAATTGCCACTAAACCCTAACCGCTGACCCTTCATCTCCCATCAATCCGGCGATTTCCAATGCTGAGATAAAAGGAAGATGGTTGCCACAAGAGGACAAGCTATCGACCGCACCTGGCGCTCGAAGCCAGAGAAAGGATCCGCTAGGTGTTCGTCGACAAACTCAATCACCTCTGGAGGAGGCAGCACCCTGGGCACACCTTGGCCGCCTACTTCTACTTGTGCTCCAACTCAACCTCAACGACCACCTTCTTCTACACCAGTCGGGCATAAGGTCGTCATCACCAAACGCGTCGGGATGCCTCCAAGCAAGCGACCCTCTGCACCCTCCTCTGGTTCCTCTTCGAGCTCAGACGAGTCGCCACCATCTGCAACGCCACCATTCGAGACACCATCGGCTGCCCCAACTCATAAACTCTTGACTTTTCCCCCGTCAGCTCCGACCATACCTTCTCCACCACAAAGCCCTAACCACCAATTTGATGTCTACAAAACACCCCCTCAGTCACCTGCCACCACCGAACCTCTACCCGACTCCCCGACCTCCATTCCAGCTTCATCACGCATAAGTCTCCCTCCAACAGAACCTACGACGCCTGCAGAAACCCCAATCGTCACCACCACCCGGTCCCGGCCCCCGAGTCTTCACGAGAGACCGCCCCTATCCCGAAGACACAATCCACCAGCAAGATTCTCCATCGCCCAATACAACTCATCTTCAAAGACTCGACGCACAAACATCGTCACCACATTTTGAGCAATAGAGCCTTCCACCCAATGAAATTTCTAGACCTGGACACTATGAAGAAGCTGGGATTTTATGAAGATTTCAAGAAATTGACGGTGGGGATGCACACATCTGATTTCTTCCTTCAAGGGTTGGATACATGCTAGGCTATAGCAAATGAATTCTTCAGCAGTTTAGAGATCGATGAAGATGACCATCATGTACAATTTCGTCTATTCAATATGGATTTCAATTGGTCTTTTGATCAGATCGGAAAGGCGATGGGTTTACCTTCCACATCTGCCCCGAAACCTTCTACGTGTAATCCCAAAGTAGTATAGAAATGGATAACTGGCCAGAATGAGCTGCAAATCAAGCACGCCACATCCGCGTGTATCAGAAGCCTTGTCATCCGATACTTTCACAGGGTCTTGGCAAACACCCTCTTCGACCGCACCAACACCGCGATGTGTTAGAGAGACTGAACTATTCATTATTTGGGCCTTTTTGCAACAATTAAGATCGATCTGGTGGGCATATTTCTTTCTAATTCCTACAAGATGGCTCGCTAGGACAAGGGGACTATGGTTATAGGTGGACTGGTAACACCTATTGCAAAGGCATGCAGCGTCAACATCAAAGCCCTAAAAGACATTTCAACTAGGGGGACACTAGATATGAAAAGGCTGCTACACATGAAGATAGTCACTTGCCGCCAAGGTGTATACTACCTACTCAACCCTAGAGATCCCTATCATGACATCAAGTTGCCTGACCCTGGCCGCACAACAGTGACAAAGAAGCAAAACTGGTTGCAGAGGAGACACATGTGACTGACACCACCTCACCAGCCGCTGCTGCAGCCACCCCTGGATTACAACAACTATCAAAAGGAAAAAAACAAGAAACGATCGCCTAGCCCCACACCCCCCTACAACCAGCAAGAGAAAGAAGACAGTCCCCATGACCCCCATTCCAGCTGACACCACCTCTCTGACTGAGAAGATTAGGATTACTCCAGCCAAGCCTGACATAACCTCTGCTAGAAAGAAGAAACTCACTCAGGAAAAAGCTACCCCCACTCCTTCTTCACATCAAGCTACCCCCAACCTACAAGACGTTGTTGCTCCTGTAACCTCCACCATCAAGGAAAAAGTTGAGTCTTCACCAGCCCCCACCCCAATAGAAGCTAACACCACTACATCAACACCTGACATGTACACCTATCAGATGACAAAGCAGAATGCACTACTCTCAGCCATCCTAGGCCACAACATCAAGTTGCGAAAGGAGAACAAGCACCTTAGAGGTCTCCTCCAATCAGTTGTTGACAAGCTGGGAGTCACTGCCGCCGGCCCCAGCTCCTCAATCACAAATCCTTAGAGAACTTCTCTCCCTCACTTAGATCAATACTGAGGACAGTGTTGAATTTAAGTTTGGGGAAGCCAATGGTATGGTTAATATTCTCAAACTCCAATTCATTTGAGCTACCATGCCTACCTTTTGGTTTAAATATGTATAGAAATTTTGAAGTCATTCCTTTTGCAGCATGACAATATTTTCACACACCTCTTCCTCTAATCACATTATGATTTTGGCATACATATTCCTGCTTAATCAGCCTAGAATAGAAAACATTATGTAACCTTAGTGCTTTTACGCTCTCTCGACCCCAAATTGTTAGAGCCCTCGGTCATTCTTAACTAGATGGAACCAATAAACATAATTACTCCCAAATGGAATCAAAACTCATAGCAACTGGATGATACCCTGTTCATGCCACTCTCTAGTTCTTTTCCAATCCTTGTATCCGTTGTTGGTTTATTCCCGGACAACACATGTATATATTCTTCCATAAAGAGGGTTAGTAAACCCATTCGAAAAAAAAGAGACAAGGGTTAGTAACCTAGTCCAAAAGTGTTAAAAAGAAAAGGGTTATTAAACCTGTTTGAAAAAGAAAAAAAATTGGGTTAGTAACCTAGTGTGAAAAGAAAAAAAAAAGAGGAAGAAGGGTTAGTAACCTATTTGTGTTTTCGAGTAAACCAACACTACTTCTACTTGTTATCAAGGATTGTGGGTCTAGAGAGGGGGCTGTGTGAAGGGATTATCCAGTTTGCACATTCGGTTGTGCACTAGGCTTGAGTTTCATTGGTTCTAGGAGGAGGCTAATTGGCTAAGAAAACGTATGATGACTGGGGGGTTCTGACCGAATGGGGGGAGCTAAGTAAGTTATTACAGATTCACAGCGTGGCCGATTTGAAGTGCTTTTTATCTAGCCTTAAATCTTCTAATTCTTTGCTTGAGGACAAGCAAAAGCTTATGTTTGGGAGAAGTATGATGACAGGGAATTCACTACCAATTTTCATATGCAAAGATTATACTTTCTCATGAAATTACGCATCATTTACATACATTGCCACATCTTTTTACAATATTTGCATCATTTGAAATTCCCTTGGCATAAATACACATTTTCACCCCGATGACCTTTTTATTAAGACTTGAATGATTTATGCCTGATTCTTCCTGCAGATATTTACCCAAGGCCCAACAACATGTGTTCTGGAAACTATACACGGGGGCACCTGTGCTGAAGACCAGACCTGGGGTATCTGTCACCACTACCTGCCAAAACTCACTAGAAGACAAACGCGAAATATAATCTGCAGATTCCTCTACCTGTTGTTGTGGTCCAAATGAGGAAGGTTCCTTGGCGGTTTTAAGGAATATTGGCAGGGTTGTACGAATGACAAGCGGCATCCGAGTATTGGATGGGAGAAAAGGAAGAGGATAAAAGGCAAAATAGAAGGAGTGGATGGGGTCTTTGTTCTGCATCCATGAGGAAGCATTGAGTGGAACCGCCATTGGAGAGAGGAGGAGAACCAGAGTTGAAGAAGGATGTTTTTCCGAGAAGATCTAGGAGTATCACTGGTTTATGCTTGTTGATTCTTATTTATATTAATCTCCAATGATGAACTCTGATGTTAGTTGTGATGTGTTTAATGGTTGTTAGAGGCTAAACGATTAGGCCTGGACATGGGATGATTTGAGAACACCTACTTGTTATATGAACCTATCTTTTAATGCATTTGAGTTTCCATTCGACTTTTCAATCTTCCCTTTTGTTATGTGTCTTGTGTATTCGCTGAATTTTATGTTGTGACACAAATGTTGTATGTTCCATGGAGATTGTGGTTCTCGCTATTGATGTTTTGCACATTTGAGTTTCAATATCGTGGGCTATTTGTTATCTCGTCCCAGGTGGAAGGTTGGGATCCGAGAGGCTTAATCTCTACATCGAAGTAGAGTAGTAGTAGCTCTTATCTTTGTATCTCATATTCACGAGGGATCGAGATCCGAGAGGCTCGACCCCTTCGTCCAAGGTATTTGTGGGGGATCCGAGAGGCTCCTATGGATATCTAGGTGAGATCGGAGAGAAGTTATCCATGGGATTCGAGAGAGTTATGGAAAAAACTTCTAGGGATTTAGGCTCAAGTCTTGACTGCGAGACAAGCTAGGTTTGATCCCTTAACATCCCAAGTCGACATTATTTGAGTTTCACGTGTTCATTAGCAAGTAGGGTTCAAAAATGACTCTCATGTCCCGACTATTTTCGCTATTTGAGTGATTTGATCTTGCTTCATATTGGTTTTGTTTCTGTTTATCTAAAAAATCTAAAAACACCAAAAATATTATTTACTTTTCTTTTCAGATTTTAGACTTAGTTTACCTGAATTTTTGCACAAAAGATATTTCTCCTTAATTTCGGTTCGTGGTATAATAGAGTGGTTGAGTAGTGAATTTTTTATTTCCCTATGGATTCGACCCTAAAATAGTACAAGGATAACCGTATACTTGCGGTTGGAGTTGTGTGTCTAGGTTTATTTTTTGAAGACTTGTTGATATCCTATTTTATGTCTAGTTGCCCCCATGTCTAGAAAACCTGGTACCACCTTCATTTTTGTCACATGATTTATGCACATCAGCTAGGAGATGGTGTGTGCGGTGATGATGCTCTGGTGGTTGTCGCACATGACTAGGGACTTTCTTTTTATTTTCATTATGTTATATGTCGTATCGAACATTGAATTGTAATAAGCACTAGTTTGGATGCTATTTGGATCATATACCTCGGAGTTGTATTTGGATAGTTATGTGTTTTCGTGTTTATTATAATTACATTTTATT
>LTAE01008865.1:0-22179 GCA_001647135.1 Pontederia paniculata | reverse complement strand
CTCTCTCTCTCTCTCTCTCTCTCTCTCTCTCTCTCTCTCTCTCTCTCTCTCTCTTGCTCGCCAGACGTTGCATCCTTGACTAGAGGTGTTCGGGGAAGTGAGCGGTCGCGGTTTTCTTTCTTTCCCGTTGAGTGCGACTAGGTCACTACTTAGGCAATTGACAGCCTTGCATCCGCGAGGAATCTATCTTACTATTCTCCATGCTTAGAACGTTTGGATGACTCACCGTCTCATCCTCGTTCATACGCAATCCGGTGGCACACTTCATCACAAGTTCTACAGACCTATGATGCAAGGTTGTATGTCGAAAGATCTCAACTTGGTAGCAGCCATTACACTCATCAAGACTAAGTTTCGGGTTTCTTTCATGCTCTTCACCGCATGACTGTGGGAGATCATGACTGATATCCCTTAAAAAGGAATCTATAATTCCTCTCTTCACTAAAATTTGATTTAGTATACAAACCATGCATGTCAATGATAATCCAAGCCAATGTCCCTAAAACCTACTAACTTTAGAGTTTCTTCACATCCTTGTTGTATCATGATTTGCGTAGACATGATCTGTTTAGTCTTCATTTATCATAGTTTATTTCTTAAATCATATGAAAGCCCTAAAATTAGTTAATTTGCACTTCAGTTTCTTTTAGATCATTATTGTCATTTTCACTTGGTTAAGATTGGTTTCGAGTGATTTGTTCTTGAACATTGCTTTCGTCTCCCTGTGGATTCAATATCCTAAGTACACACACGATTAGTTGTATACTTGCAGTATTCATAATGTTGTTTTAGGATTTTTAAAACTAATTGTCTATTGTTATCACAGTCGTGCCTTTACACCATCGCAACTCTGTTGACAGACCGGTACATGAACCTGATTCTGATTTAACTTTATCCTACACATTAATATTACAAGATTGTGGCACCAAAGTGATGGGGAATTGGTGCAATTACTTTGTATATTCTAATGGTTCTGCCTTCGTGCCAATTCTTATTCGGAATATGAGACAAACCCGAGTTTAGACACCTATGTGTTCACGAACATATTGGAGTTTTCAAGGCTTTGAAAGGAAGTTCCCTTTAGGTTAATCTATGTCAAGCTTTAGATTATGGGTCTATATCTCTTATATAGAATAAGAACTCTGCTTTAGCATCTTTCTTTAAGTGCCATCTATTTGCTTCTAACTACTATATTCCTTGGATACCAGATGGAGACCTGATTTAAAAGATACCGCTAAAGTTGGAAGATGATCAACATAATAACAACAACCACATTATGAACACACCAATAATTTGTAGTGCCTTTGCCAAACTGATATGCCTCCACCCTTCCAATTGTTCCTTTACCAAAGAGGATATCTCCAAACACATATCTTAGTTGTGTAGTTCTGTGCAACTTAGCTTTCTTTTAGATCGCTATAATAAAGGTCTCTATAGCTCTTAACAATTTAAGATGGTTTTCACAAATTTGGAGAAGTTGCTACAATAGTTGGTTTTGAATCCTCTTTATATTTTTATTCATTCAAATGACTACTAGTGTGTCTACTAAATATCGTCTAAGTAATAGCCACATGGTATGCTTTTGTCCACATAGTTTATGTTTGTGCATATGGTTTCTCACATTTGTCACCATAAACCATTCATTGTTGTTGTTGTAGGATCTGGATGGCACCAAGAGGGAGGGTGAATTGGTGTATAAAAATTCTTACTCTCTTTTACTTAATCTATATGAGTTATGTTATATCAGCGGAAGCTTGCACAAGCAAATATAAACAGAACGAGAGAAGAGAGTGAAGAGAAAACAAATAAACACACAAACACAAGGTTTGTTGATGAGGTTCAGTCGAACTCCTGGCCTACGTCCCCGCTCCGGTCTTCTCGTATCGAGATCTCCGGAGATCACTATTTCCTTCTTCAAGGNCCGTTTTGTCAACACGACCCATCCAACTCGGCCCGTTTTGGTTGGGTATTACACTAATCCTTGAATTCCTCCTGATGCACTTAGTGAGTTGCTGTGGTGATATTCCCACATGATATTCCTATGATGAAGAATGTATGTTTACATGATTAGTTTTACTTCCAATTTTTTTATTTGGATGTTCTTGCAATTCCTCAATATTCATTAAAAAAGGACTATGCAACTTCCTCATTGGACCAAAAGGCATCTATATTGATATTTCGAAAAATTGATACCCGATTGATTCAGATGAAATCATTACAGTATTGGCAATTGGAAGTGTAGGCAGCAATCAAGACTTAAAGAGCCCGGAACCTGATTCCAAAATCTGATCTGAGTAAAGAAACATTGTATTTGGTGCATATCAAAGCATTTCCAACAATATAGTTAACATATTTTTTACCTTCTTGTTAAAGAATTTTTTTTCATATAAATTCGATGTTTCTTTTCGCTAAAATTATTTTCCTTACACGATATTAACTTTGATTATTTAATTCATATAGGAAGAATTTCAACAATATAGTTAATAGATTTTCATCACTTCTTTTAAAATCTTATACTCCTAAGAAATTGTGAACTTGTAAAAATATTTTTACTTCTCATTTAATTTTTTTTATTACATAGCTTTTGCACGTTTATCAAAGGACAAAAAGAAGAAATTAAATAACAAAACTCAATGATGCATATTTTTGAATTATAGAGATGTTAAATTTGAATAAAAAATATATGATTAGAAGAAGAAAAATATCATTAGATATACATACGTGATGTTTCATAAAATTCAAAATATTGACAAACTCTTCGGTAAATCAAGAGAACAACAAAGTAACATAGTGATAATCTACATGTTAAACTTAAAACTGATAAATCTATGATACATTTGGATTATGCATGTGAGGAGGATATTGAGAATAGAAAGCAAGTTTCAACTTTGCAGATTTATAAGAAGTATTATTTTTTGATCAAATATTCGAATTCTGAATCTTTGCTGATGATTTATTTATAAAATATATTCTTCTTACTATTGTATCACATTTCGTAACTAAGCAACAATTCATAACTAGGCGTGTGTAAGATGCGCAAAAGTAGGATCAAGAAAATCGGAATAGCTCGCTAGATGTCTAATAAGTTGGCAAAAATTGGACTCATACAACTTTTTAAGGATGGTCTTGCTACCTCAAAATCCGAAATACTCTTTATTTTTTTGCTATGCAAAGGCCTACCTGCAGGCGCAGAGCAAAAAACTTTTCGATTTTCACTAAATAAAAGATTAATAAATATTAAATATATATAATTATTTAACATTAATTATATGAAGTAATTTTGTAGATCCTATAATAAGCTGGTAACGTTAAATACTATAGAAGTTATATTTAGTTGTAAAAGAACTACATGCATTCAACTACCCATTATAAAATAAAAAAAAGGTAAATGTTTATAACATAAAATTTAAATTATTTTACATAAAATAAATTAGTGAATTAAACAAAACTAATCGTAAATTAAAAATGAAAGAAAAGCAAGCATGTCGTATATTTGTGCACTTTAACACTATTATATTAAAAAGGGGAAGAAGAATGTTGTGATACTTGAATACATTGAATAAAAAAAATTAAATGTCACTAATATATTTGTTAAATATTAATTTATCACAATAAATTTAAATTAATTGATTGAAAGAAAAAAGGTGAAATGAGAAGAGATGGATAAAATTTACGTTGTACAACACATTAAAAATGAGCTTAAAAATTATTACTCGATAGAATTTGAACGGGGAACCTTGCAAGAAAAATCACTGACCAGCTAGGCTAAGTAGACTATGTGAAGAAGGTACCTATCTTTAATATCTGACCAGCTAGGCTAAGTAGAATACTCTGTTATGTTTTTTTATATGGAAAGAAAGACCTATATTTGGTTTATCTCACAATATTTCAAGAAACAAGAGTTCCTATTTTATGCAATATTTCCAGAAATATTTCATCAGTTGATCTCACAATATTCAGGTAACAAGAGTTCCTTTTTTATGTAATATATTTCAGGAAACTTGTCATCTGTAATGTATTTACCAATGTAATCAAAAGGAGCAACCTCTCCTAAACCTCAAGCTGAATCTTGTCTCCCCCACCCCCCTTCTCCCTAGCGTCTTCCCCTTCATAACTCCAACTCGATTTTACCTACACCCTCCATCATCCCTCCAGTAAAGCCATCATGGACGAACATCGTCAGATCTGCAACCCCTGTTGTTCCCCATATATCTCCAGCGCAGCTGAGGAGGCTACCGTGGATGAAGTCATCGTTACATTGGAGGAGACAGCAAAGCGCACGGAAGAACTACAGAAATGTCTCATGGGGAAATGCTTCGGGAACCCTCTGCCTGCAGAGCTGTTACGGCAACAGCTATCGATCATATGGGGCCTCGAGCTATGCGTGTGATTGATATGAGTAATTTCTATTTCATGTTTTCATTTGAAAATAACGATGATCTCACTCATGTGCTTACAAATGGTCTTGGTCGATCCAAGGCACAATCCTAAACATCTCCAAGCCGAAGCCATATTTTTGACCACTGGAGGAACAACAAACCCTTACGTCGGTCTGGATCCAGATCCCTGGGTTATCGTTCGAACTTGGAAATGTTGAATCTGTCATGCGCATCACCAAGGTCTTTGGGGATCCATTAAAGGTCGATGACTCTANGATGCTCTTACTGATTCTACGGTTGATCCTTTGCAGAAAAAAGATGGAATATTTGACACATCCACCAAGCATCCAACGGTGACCAACCTCGCAACGTTGGCGGATTCACCCGTTGCTCTAGAGATTCCACAGGCTACTAACATGCCATGTGACTCTCCTCGGAACCACGCGAAAGGCTCACCTTGGAGGAGTGTGCATCTTGCCCTCCAAATCTCACCGTCGGATCAAGCTAACCATACATGCGGCACCATTAATAGCTACAATGCTGAAGGAACTACCTTGGTTTCTCCCCACCCACGTGTCAGCTCTTGCACATCATCACCTCTCCCAGAACGCCAATCTTCCCCCTTTCCTCTGGAAGATCCGGAAATCCTAGACTGTCGAAGAGCGGAATTTCCCTCCAGCCCCCGCCTCCTTCAACTAGAGAAGAGCAAATCTCACAGAAGGAGCATGCTACCATGGTGGACCTGGTTAATGAACGGTTCAATATGGCGAGAACCCTATCTTCGGAGTTCGAACAGGGATCAGAGGAGGAACAAATGGATGAGGACCTAGCAGCTAATACGCTGGAGCCAAAACAGACGCGTAAAGAAAGAAAACGGTTCTCGCCTCCACCGCCGAAACTTAGACCCAAAGTCGGAAGGCAGAAGGTTAAAGGTAAGTCCTCATATGGCAAGTCTAAGGTATCTAACCAAAAATCTGATATGCAGGGAAAATCTTTGGACAAGGGCTGCCGAGACAAGGTGGCTTCCTCTAAAGATATCTCTACATGAGAATAATATCATGGAATTGCAGAGGGGAGTACCGAAGTAAAGTACGAGACCGTCTGTATGATCTGATAAGGGCCCACTCCCCGGATATTCTTATCTTAGTAGAAGTGCATACTAACCAAGAGCATTCATGACAAGTTATTAAGAAGCTAGGCCGTAGTTTTTCATGCTGGATCAGGAGCAGCAGGTGGGATTATTCTCGCATGGCATTTAGAATCTTTACAGGTATCCTACATCCAATCTGACTCCCAAGTTTTACATACGGTTGTAACCCTTGATGGTTTCTCATCAGTTATATCGTGCATATATGCCAGTACTCAGTCTATACTGAGAGATCAGTTGTGGCAAAACCTACGATCCTTACATTTTGATGACCTACCTTGGGCAATTATAGGGGATCTAAATTGTATCTTACTACCGGAAGACAAGAGAGAAGGTAGACCATTTCAATTGACAAAATCTACTAAAAGTCTAACAGAATTAATAGCGACTCAAGGATTGTTAGATATCATCCCATCAGGGCTTCACTTTACATGGTGTAATAATAGAACCAGATTAACTGGAATACTTTGTCTCCCGGATAGAGTCTTACTTAATCACCCCTGCTTATTAAATATCCCAATCTTACCCTCAGGACCCTAGCTAGATGTGCTTCAGATCATGCCCCACTTCTCTTGGATAAAATCATACTAATCACAAACCAAGGTCATTCAAATATGAGCATTTTTTGTTTGATTACTAGGAACCCAGAGACATTGTTGCTAAAGAATGGAACAATTGTCACACAAGAAATGCTGACTTGCAAATACAAGAAGCCTTACAACTAATTAAGGAAAAAACCAAGCAGTGGAATTAAAAATCATTAGGCAAGCTAGAAAATAGGTACAACTAGTAAATCAGCAGATATCACAGCTTGAATTAAAAGAGGGAAAACAAAGAATGACCCCCAATGAACACACTAAACTCAGAGTTCTATATAATAAACATTCAGCTTTACTTAGACAGATTAACATCAAATGGTGGAGTAAATCTAGGATAAACTGGCTAAGAAATGGAGATAAAAACACATCTTTATATCACTTAAGCACTATTATCAGAAAAAAGAGAAATCACATAGAGTCTATTGAGAATCCTAGTGGCACAGCAGTCAGGGATAACTAGGAAATTAGGCAAGCCTTTGTTGCACACTAACTAGGAACCTGAGACCCAAAGCCCTATTGAATTAGAATGCTGGCCGGCACTGCCTTATCTTAACAGTTCTTGGCACATCCATCTAAATGCACTAGTGACCATAACAGAAATAAAAAACACCCTATGGAGCATGCCACCTGGTAAAGCTCCAGGTCCAGATGGATATACCTCAGAATTCTATAAGCAATACTGGGATGTTGTGGGCCCAAGAATTTCAAAAGCTATTGTAGAATTCTTTCAAACTGGAATTTATGCCACAAGGATGGGGTAGAACATCAATTGTCTTTATTCCTAAGAAACCAAACTCTAAGACTGTCAATGACTATAGGCCAATCTCCTTATGCAATGTCCTATATCGTGTGCTTGCAAAAATTTTGGCAAATAGGCTAATATTATTGATAAAAGTCAGTCAGCTTTTATCTCAAATAGATCTATCCAAGATAACATCATGATTGCTCAGGAAATAGTGCATAAAAACACATCATGTTAAAAGTAGATATGGAAAAAGCATTTGACAAAATATCATGGAAGGCAATCATAAATGCTCTTAGAATAATGAACTTCCCAACTCAATTTATACTATGGATCAGTGCATGTATTTCATCCCCTTCCTTTTCTTGCTATATAAATGGATCATTCTCAAAAGATTTCACAAGTCATAGGGGTATTAGACAAGGATACCCCCTTTCCCCTTACCTTTTCATCATAGTGTCACAAGTTTTCAGTACCCTTATGAATCAGGAGGTTACTACTGGACAAATAAATCCATTTAGGCTGAACAACTTTTCTCTAAGTCATTTATTCTATGCAGATGACATGCTTATTTGCTTCATAGCCACTCTAAAAAATTGTAAAAGACTAAAGGAGATGTGCAAATTGTATAATATCCTTACAAACCAATAGATTAACTATCAGAAGTCTCATATATTTTTTGCACCAAAGCTAAATGCTTCTAGAAGAAGAAATATCAAAGCTGCTTTAGGAATGAATGAAGGTGACTATCCTTTTAAGTACTTGGGGGTACCCATCTAACATAAGTATATAAGCAGTAAGGAACAATCTTTTATAATTGACAAAGTGAATTCAAAAATGGCAGGTTGGAAAGCCAAGCTGCTAACTCAGGCAGGAAAGGTAACCTTAATTAAATCAATTTTGAACACAATCCCAAATTACTCTCTAGGCTCCATGTATGTATCAAATGGGGTTATTGAAACCTTAGAAAAGCAATCTAGGAAGTTCTTCTGGTCCATGGATGGTTCCAAATCAGGTGCTCACTTAATAAATTGGAATACAATACAGAGTCACAAATCCCAAAGGGGTCTGGGGTTAGGAATTTTCATCAAATCAGAACCTCTATCATAGCCAAAAGAGTTTTTGCTGTTCTAAATGGGGTTCAGGGCCTCTGGGTAAGCCTAGTCACTCAAAAATATGGTGCACCACACCCTTGGTCCTGCACCCATTTAGCTAAACAGGCATGGAGCTGGAGGCTAATTACTAATACTCTTAAATATATACAACAAAGTAGGTTATTCCAAATTGGTGATGGTAAGCTAGAATTCTATATGACCCGTGGATCTTCTGCTTGCCTTTAAATTTGATGCCAACATTTATTAATATGAATGCACTCAGTGATACTCTTGATGCTAATCTCATTATTAATCAGCAATGGAACTTCAGTCTGTTATCTAACTATTTTGGAAAGGAAGTAATTAAACATATTACTGCCATTCATTTGCCTGCATGTCCTCATGATGACAGGTGGATCTGGACTCCAAATACTCATGGTATAGCACACGCTAAATCAGTGTATAGATTTCTCCGTTTGCCGCTTGAACCATCAACTGATAGGGTATGGCAGGGCTGGTCTTCTTTATGGAAAATTAGTGCTCCCCCGAAGATAAAAATGTTTACATGGAAACTCATGCATGGCAAACTACCTACTAAAGATTATATCTCTACTTTTGACCCTATCATTAACACTACCTGTACTTTTTGTGGTCTAACCCGGGAGTCTGTTAACCATCTCTTTTTCAATTGTTCCACCTCACTACAATTATGGAGACTTGTTCAACATAAACTGAGTTACAGCTTTAATTTTCTCTCCTCTTGGGAAGCTGGTGACTGGATCAGGGAGGGAGCTGATCTAGGTGCCCTTTCGAGAGATGCTATCCTCTCACTTATCCTATACTATTTTTGGGGACTATGGAATGCAAGAAATAATTTGTATTTTAGGTCCAATCCTGCCAATATACCCTCAGTTCTGGTGCAAGCTTTGGTGACCTCAGATGAATATAACCGCATCCACCGTCCTGAAGGACCCCCCACCTTAAGCCCTACCAGGGCTAGGTGGGAGCCCCCACCTCCCAATTGTGTCAAATTGAACACAGATGGATCGTTCATTTGATCCAGGGATATAGGGGGTGCAGGCTATATAGCCCATTCTAACACTGGTGAATTTCTATTTGCAGGTGCTCTACACAGGAATTTTGTATCAGCAATGGAGGCCGAAGCATGGGCTGTTCTATCAGGGATCAATATGTGTTGGCAACAAGGATTCACACGAATATGGCTACAATGTGACTCGTTAATCATAGTGCGCGCCCTTCGACATGAAATACCTACCCTCTAGAGTATCAGGAACATTATACTCGACTGTTGGAATGTGTTAAGCCAAAATTTGAATCATATTCTATTACTCATGTCCAGCGCCAATCAAATGCAGCAACTGATTACTTAGCTTTTTGTGGTAGAACATCCTCTATGAATACTTTTTAGGCCAGAGTCCCCCCCCCCCTTGGGACTTCGGGATATTTTGTACAATGACAATGTTAACCTCACTTAAGTAATATTTTATTTTAAAAAAAAAAGGAGTACTCTATGGTTGATTTCTAAAGACATGTCACTTAAAGTAACAATCTTCATAAAATGAGCATGACGTTTATTGAATTTTAAATAGAAAGAAATACAATTTGATTACCATATATCAAACATAAAAATTCAACTTAACCTTGTTTTCTTGTTGTTTTGAAGTAAGAATGACTAGTGTTACATATATGTTTTCCTATCAAGACTAGAGACTCCAATTAAAACTGCAACTTATTATGCATTCTTCCATAGCTTCGATCGATTTTCTGAGTTCCAGTCCTAATGCTCCTCAGTTCATGCATTAACCTGACTCTTAAGCCTAATGCAGTATTACTTCAACTAATAAATTATAAAAGATCGAAGACAAGAGTAGAAAAGTCATTATATCCAAGTCCAACTGAAATCAATCTGCAGAAGGAAACTCATAGGATACGATAAAACAAACCTATATTGATTTCCTGTACAGAGATCTTAACAAACCTATACGTACGCGGTACGGATATTTCTTTGAGTCTGGCGTACCGGTGCATCACTGCCTGCTTTCCTTCATCATCATAGCCCCTCTCCCAGAAATGTATTTTACCATTTCTGTATATACTAAGGTCAGAGGTACAGTATGCCGCACCATTCTGTGACATTATACAAAGAAAGAAGGAAAATAAACTATTAACTTAAAATTCCAAACTGCAAGAATTTCAAATATACATGTAACTAGAACAAAGGCAAAACTTATGTGAAAGCTTAAGTACAAAAAAATTACCCATAAATTGGGAAAACTGTCAGGTGGAGTTGAGCCTTCATAGAGACAATGGTTTTCACACTCACAATGTGAAAGGTGAATAGTTGTTAGATGCTCTGCAATATCTTGAACATGAAACTATTATTAGAAAAAATCATGCACAGAGATCATTTCTTTTCCAAAAAAAAATGATATTTTCACTTTAAGGAGAAAATGATAGCTAAAGAATTGAATTTCTACTGTGATGCTTTTCATAGCTAAGGTGGCCAGATCTTGTTAAAGACAACAAAAATAGGGGAAAAGGAATTGATTCGATAAGTTTGTCATAGGAGACATCATAACTCGTGAAATGTAGCATTTCTAAATTTCTTTTCTTTTTAATACATTTTAAATGTCATATAAAAGGAACCAATTAGCTCCTAGCTTAACTTTTTTTTGAGGAGATCCTAACTTAAGTTGTTTCATCTGAAACATAAGATTTGAAAACAAACACAGATCTTAAACATAATCCTGGATAATAGTAAATTTTATCACTAAAACCAGAATTTCTCCTATGCTCAAAAGATGAATGTGTTTTATACATGTTATTGCCTTCATATCTAAAAGATTACTTGTTAATGATTGAGACATTGATATTTAATATTTAAAACAAGAAAAATGAGTAAAGTCGTCGATAGATGGAAAGTAAATGCACATAATCTGCAAATGTAACAAATTAGCAAAAAAAACTAATATATGCTGAAATAAATGTCAGCAATTCTCCTATGAATAAAGGCATCCCTCCTTGTGGAAAACCCTTTTCGCTCAGCATACTCCAATGACTTCTTCCGGCTGTGGTCACTGGCTTCTTGAACGGTCGCAAAAGATTGTGTACTCTTCATCTCTTATTGCATAGGAATTCAGCTGCCAATTGAATAAATGTGTTGAGATTCAAAGAGTACTAATATTTTTTACTTTAATTTCCTAAAATTAGTAAGTCCTTTTATCAAGTTTGGATTAATAATTATA
Organism: Pontederia paniculata; assembly: GCA_001647135.1. Lineage (NCBI taxonomy): Eukaryota > Viridiplantae > Streptophyta > Magnoliopsida > Commelinales > Pontederiaceae > Pontederia > Pontederia paniculata. The sequence continues at coordinate 10,952 of LTAE01008865.1, read as the reverse complement.
AGAATCCAATTCCAATTTACAACCATTGAATCAAGTTTGGAAAGACAAATAACCACATCCAAACAAACATCAAAGAAACATAGCATATGATGCTTACTGTGACAAATAACAGAGACAAGTTCTTTTGTAATAGCATTCTTTAACTCTAATGATCTCTCAGCCTCTATTCCTGATATTTGTATAAACACAAACTTAAGTTTTCAACCACCAAATTGTTTTCAGAATCATCAATATATATGAATAAGTACTATCAACCATTAGTATATATCGCATTATCTTTTAGCTCCCATCATTCGTCAATAGTTGCCACATTGCATTCCTGGTTATATGTCTATCCTTTATGATTTGGAACTGTTTTCCCTTTTTATTTCTTTTGCACTTCCTTTTCTTTGTTCCTTTTACCTAATTTCATAAACTTTTGATAGAATTGTTTAATCATAATGACCAAAAGAAATGAATTAATAATCTTTAAGCACAATCATCAAAATGAGTATTTTTGAACTGAAGCTACAACACTGGAACATATTGAAAAAACAAACACTGAAATCAAAACAATTGCCCTCAGTACACCATGAGAATGTCTAGCAAAGAGACAACTCATTACTGACCAAAAGATTTAGTCATCTATAAGTACAGGAATATGATACAGATATACATGGACTAAGTCAACTTTAATCTCATACGGCATGGTTTCCAGAACATGAGTTATAATGTAATAAGATTTTTGCCTACAATGAGAAATTAAGCAAAAAACCATGGTAACAAGTCAACTGTGTATTCTTTCAGAGTTTCTGGATTCTATATCAGCATGATGAGAGGGGATATAATTTATGATACCTAAATCCGTTTTAACATAACCTGTATCCAGTTGTTAACCCATTTTCCGTAACTTGAAAGGAAAGTAAACAACCGTACATTTCAAATGGAAGCCTACATGTCATACAGTGGCTGGAATAGAAGACCATGGCAGAAGCTTAGGGTCACGTAGTTAAAAAGGTTCAACTTCCATGATTTTGTCAGCACAAAAATAAAAAGGAAGAGGAAAAAATTCATGGTTAAGTAGCATCAAGTTTATTTGGAAATAAAATGCATAGAAGAATCCATTTTGGATATATCGATCATAATCTCCTGTTGTATACATAAAGACTCTTCCTTCTGGATAAACAAAGCATAACAAAAAATCATGTGCAGGAATGAAACGAAATATCTTCTCCTCGGATGAACTAAAAACAAAAACTCTTTTTTTAACGAATGAATGAAGCATAAATACCTATTTGCATCTTTCTTATTTACATAGGTCATTATTATTATCACTTTAAATGTTCTTTTTTTTATTGCGACTCTGACGTTAATTTTTTAACCTACACGACATTAAAAATTTTACAACCATATAACCTGATTAGTGTAAGAGTAATTATTTATCACTCCATCTCTGAGTTGAGAGAGGAGGTTCCTTGCATACTCATAGTATTTCTTTTGGCAGTCTGTCAGATTTGATTATTTAAAATAAATATTTTAGATTTGGATTAGCTCCATTCTAAATAATTGACATAAAACCTCAAACCCTTTTGTTTCACTACTTCAAAGCCCGCTGTAGGCTGATGCTAGACGTTGAAAATCATCGCTCTTATGACTGCACATTTTCATTTTGTGCTATCAGCCTGATGCTAGAAGTTGAAGATTATCAATGAAAGCATGCTGATGTTAGAAGTAAAGAAACAATCAACTAAAACATAAACTTGTAGAACAAATGAGTTATAAAAAATTGAAGAAAACAACATCAAACATAAGCTGGTCATATATTTTAAGCTTGCTTCAATAAGCATTTCAACCAAAATTAATGCAAAAAAGGTTATCTCTGAAATTTTTACAACTTGTTTTATATCAAAAAAAAAAAATCAAAAGTTTATTTCTCAATGGCATTGTTGCAAGGAAATGATCAGGACAGAATCAGAACTAAAAGCTAAAGGTCAAAATATATAAAAATAAAATATTAATAAAAAGGTGCTATTATGAGTTGAACTGAAAATATTAAAATAATAATCTAAATCATCTACACATATGAGCAATTTCGAAGGAAGGAAGGAGAAAAACATCAAAAAAAAAGGAATCGAGCGACCGAGGAAGATATCAATGGAGATCGTTCAAGTAAAAATGAGAGAGGGAGGGGAGACGAACATGATTCCTCAGTTGGAGGCAAGGAGAGACTTTTATTTTTTACAAAAGACTAATATTCAATTTATATCTTCTGTAATGACAAATAGTTCGTAATGTTATCGGATTTGTTCATAAATTTTATTCTTTAAAAAATATTATTCAATCATATTTAATATTTTCCATACCAGCTCCTCGCAGGTATCATCCTCGAGGTTGCGCATGTCAGCGAGCTCGCCCACCTGCGGCCTCGTCGGGGATGCAGTGCATAGACGAATTGAACTCGTCCTCACCGAGCGCAGGGCAGCTCGTCCGCGCAGGCGAACTACGCCGCGTCGGCTGTTTGTGCAGACGAGCACTCCGCGCCGGCGAGCTAACCTGCATGTTGGCAGTTGGTAGCGTCCGCGGGAGCTCAGCAACGAGCTTGCGGCATGGTGAACAGAGAAGAAAGAGGAAAAAAATGCAGGTAAAAAGATCGTGCTCTATCACACTCCCGCATCATCTTTGTGTGTGGTGATCCGTGATCGGTAGGTGATCTCCCCCTCACCCTCACACCCTCAGTCGACTCACAATCTTTGTGTCTCAACTCTCAACCGAACAAGATTGCATCTATATATACTTCGAATGTACTCTATTGGTATTCATCAATCCTTTGCAGTGTGGAGCTCTTCAGAATTCAAATTAACTAGTGCCCTTCATCCCAAGTGGTTCTTCCTAAAGGCGGGTAAATTTTTAGTATCACGTATATGAGTCTCCTTTATAAAGTTTTGTTTTTATTATTTGAGGTTCAATGTTACGAAAATATATTATTCTGTTTTAATCTTATTCTAATATTACAACTAAATCTAAAAAATAAATTTACAAGAAAAATACATGTATCTCTTCTTAAAATGTTTTTTGTTATTTGGGTTTGAATGTCACTAAATTATTTGTATAACAATATAATTCATAAATAAATTGATGATAGCTTTAATTTATATCAGTGATAAGTTTAAGATCATTATATAATTATTTGTTAACCCAGTGGATAAAAAGTTTTGCACCATCGCTACTAGTAGTCAACTTTAACTCAAATGTTATCATTTACCTTTCAAATTTATTTCTTTAGAACTAATTCTATTTCCTTTAATTTGCAGAAAAGAAGATGTTGCACCCACTGTTCATCATGTTGTTGGTCTTCCGCATGGCCACCTTATCTCTTGCTAATGATGACGGCAATCTGCACAGATTGAGGGACTTAATCCCCAAAGGGAAGCATTTGCCTCTTAATTGGTTCGATCCTAGTGTTTCACCATGCAACTGGTCAGGCATCACTTGCTCCGCTGAGTCCGTTGTTGAGATCAATCTATCTAATGTGCCACTTAACATGAGTATTCCAAGCATGATTGGAGAATTCAAAAATCTCAAACGGCTTACCCTAAGACAGTGTAGGATGTTTGGTCCTATTCCAGAGACACTTGGTGATCTTCTCAATCTCGAGCATCTTGACTTGAGCTCTAATTCCTTTGAAGGTTATACCCTCTCAATTTATTATTTTTTAATCAAATGCGTACTTGTCAAGTTTTTTCTATTATTTTATATAATTATAACTTCTCATATATATTTATGTATCTTCATTTTAGGTTCACTCTTTCCTAAAATTGGATCTCTCGAGAAACTTGTTACGTTAAATGTGGAATTCAATGGATTCACTGGAGCTTTAACGAATGACGTTGGCAAACTCTCCAGTTTGAGTTTCCTTCACATGAGATATAACGACTTCACAGGGAGTCTTCCTTTGGTGATGAACAATATGAAAATTTTGAAGTTTTTCACCGTCCGTGCATGCAAACTAAATGGATCAATTCCAGAGGGGATCTTTTTGGGCCTGCAACACTTGGAAACATTAGATTTATCTAAAAATTTCTTTTCTGGCCTTTTACCAGATTCCTTTACGGGATTAATTGGAATCAAAGTATTCGACATAAGAGAAAATCATTTCGAGGGCTCACTTCCCAATTGGATGTCAAACTGGCAGTCGGTCGTGACCATAGATATTGTAGAAAACGATTTCAGTGGTTCCCTGCCTCGACTGAATATCAAGTCATTAATCTCATTTGCCGCTGATAGCAAACAACTTTCAGGTTTGGTCGCATCTAAATTTTGTTATGGAAATGCTATAACTTTTATCAATCTATCGAAGAACAAATTTACTGGTAGCATTGACCAAACATTTAGAAGTTGCACTAAACTCAAAAACTTGTTTCTATCTGGCAATGAATTTTATGGTGTTGTGCCACATTATTTGTCAAATTTGCCATTGCTGAAATTGGACTTGTCACATAACAAGTTCACGGGATTGGTCCCAAATCAACAATGGAAATTTTTGAGTTTAACTTATCTCGACCTCAGCAACAATAAACTTGTTGGACAACTTCCATCCATGATAGGCAAGATGTCGAGTTTGGAGGAGCTACATTTGAATAACAATGCCTTCAAAGGAAACATCCCAAAGTCTATTGGGAAATTGCAAAACTTGACCGACCTATCAGTCAATGGGAACAAATTATCAGGCTGGATTCCACAAGAGCTTTTTGAGTGCATCAATCTTCGGGCGTTGAATTTAGGTTAAAATAATCTTACTGGTATTATTCCTAAATTGATATCTCAACTAAAGTTGTTAGCTTACTTGGAAGGATCAATTCCAGAGGGGATCTTTTTGGGCCTGCAACACTTGGAAACATTAGATTTATCTAAAAATTTCTTTTCTGGCCTTTTACCAGATTCCTTTACGGGATTAATTGGAATCAAAGTATTCGACATAAGAGAAAATCATTTCGAGGGCTCACTTCCCAATTGGATGTCAAACTGGCAGTCGGTCGTGACCATAGATATTGTAGAAAACGATTTCAGTGGTTCCCTGCCTCGACTGAATATCAAGTCATTAATCTCATTTGCCGCTGATAGCAAACAACTTTCAGGTTTGGTCGCATCTAAATTTTGTTATGGAAATGCTATAACTTTTATCAATCTATCGAAGAACAAATTTACTGGTAGCATTGACCAAACATTTAGAAGTTGCACCAAACTCAAAAACTTGTTTCTATCTGGCAATGAATTTTATGGTGTTGTGCCACATTATTTGTCAAATTTGCCATTGCTGAAATTGGACTTGTCACATAACAAGTTCACGGGATTGGTCCCAAATCAACAATGGAAATTTTTGAGTTTAACTTATCTCGACCTCAGCAACAATAAACTTGTTGGACAACTTCCATCCATGATAGGCAAGATGTCGAGTTTGGAGGAGCTACATTTGAATAACAATGCCTTCAAAGGAAACATCCCAAAGTCTATTGGGAAATTGCAAAACTTGACCGACCTATCAGTCAATGGGAACAAATTATCAGGCTGGATTCCACAAGAGCTTTTTGAGTGCATCAATCTTCGGGCGTTGAATTTAGGTTAAAATAATCTTACTGGTATTATTCCTAAATTGATATCTCAACTAAAGTTGTTAGCTTACTTGGACCTGTCCAACAATCAACTCTCTGGTCCTATCCCAAGTGAGATATGTGCTGGTTTTCGACGATTGACATTGCCGGATTCACAATTTACACAACATTATGGTGTGTTAGACCTTTCAAACAACTTTCTAACAGGTTTAATTCCTTCTATAATTATATAAAATTGTAATTTACTTTTATTGTTCATTGCATGTTATTCAAGATAATTTAAATTTTGTGCTCTTTAGGTTTGATTCCTGCTGCCATAAGGAATTGTACTTTGGTCAAGGAGCTGAAGTTGCAAGGAAACAAATTAAGTGGATGCATACCTCCAGAGGTGTTCGATTTGACAAATCTCACCTACATTGATTTGTCATTGAATTCCCTCATAGGGCCTTTTACACCACAACTTTTCCCTTCAACTAAGTTGCAGGGAATCTTTCTATCAAACAATCAGTTGAATGGTTCTATTCCAAATGATTTAGGCTTCAAATTTCCAAACCTAGTGGAATTTAATTTGTCTTGTAACAAACTCGTTGGCCCTTTCCCAAAGGTCATATTCAATATGACGACCCTCAAAACTCTTGACATTAGCAAGAATTTTCTTTCTGGACCTATACCATTTCCTCAAGGTAATGTTACAAGAGTAAGCTCCCTTCTATCACTCAGGGCTAGTGATAACAAATTTTCGGGAACCATTGCAGAATCCCTAGAGAGTGGTTTGCCCTCACTTAGTGTTCTTGATCTCCATGGGAACAATATAAGTGGAAAGTTACCATCTTCTATTGCTCGACTTGACTCTTTATCTACTCTTGATCTTTCAAACAATAATATGGAGGGTGTTATACCATGTACAATTTGCACCATGGTTAGTCTTTCTTTTCTTGACTTGTCAGGCAACAAGTTTAATGTCTATGAACTAAGAAATTGTCCTACAACAAATGCCTCCAACACAAATGCCTCCAACCATTGTCTATCTCAATACCCCTCTCCCATAAAATCTTTTCCTCCATCCAATCCTAAGGCACATCTTTTGGGTTCTGGTTGGATCATCATAGTTGTCACTATGACTAGTTTCATTGTTTGCATATTTTTTGGGTGGTACTTTGGCTTGATAAGATGTAGAAGATTGAGGGATAACATTCAATCATTGCTATCAGGTAATCAATACTTTGATATGTAATATTGTGCTTTGGTATGTTTTGATGCACAAAGGTTAATGTAAGATTTTGTACATGTTTTTGTTTCAGCAGGTAATAGGGAAGCCCATCAAGCAGAAATTGAACTTGTTTCCACATCGCGGCTTCTTCCACGGCTCAATATCATTGCTGGTAGCTTCACACCTAATATACCACGGTTGCTAAATCTAGATGATATCTCAAAGGCTACTCAAGACTTCAATGACTCCTGCATCATAGGACATGGTGGAGGTGGCATTGTTTATAAAGCGATGTTGGGATCTCAACTTGTTGCTATCAAGAGGCTCCTCAGAAATGATGAGTACAAAGAGCAAGCCGAATTCAAGGCGGAGATGGAAACTTTGGGGAAGGTAAAACATCGCAATCTTGTGCAGCTTCTGGGCTATTGTGTGTCTGGTGATGAGGATCACTTCCTCATATATGACTATTTGGAAAATGGTAGTCTAGACAACTGGTTGTGGAATCGAGTTGCTTCTACCACTATTGAGACTCTTGGATGGCCTACCAGGCTCAAAATTTGTTTAGGATCAGCTCGGGGTCTTGAATTTTTACACCATGTCAGTGCACCACGTATCATACACAGGGACATCAAGTCTAGCAACATTCTCCTGGATGTGGACTTCGAGCCAAAAGTTAGTGATTTTGGATTAGCACGTATACTCGCTGATGATGAGAGTCGTGTCGATACCATCCTTGCAGGGACAATTGGTTACGTTCCACCAGAGTATTCGCAAATGATGGGAGCAACGACCAAAGGCGATGTCTATAGCTTTGGAGTGGTGATACTTGAGTTGCTGACTGGAAAACCACCTATAGGACAAGAGGTAACAGAAGGGGGTGGAAATTTGGTGTACTGGGTGCGGTGGATGGTTGGAAAGGGGAAGGAGGCCGAGGTGTTTGATAAACGATTGCCTACCGGTGGCCTTCAGAGGAAGCAAATGGTGAAGATGCTTGCAGTTGCCAATGCATGCACAATTGTCGACCCAAGGAGAAGGCCTACAATGCTTGAAGTGGTCAACATGCTTAACCAGATAGATGCAAAACCATCCACTTCAAGGGGGCGGTGACAAATGCTCCAAGTGAACTCGATTGTAAGCCTTAGCACAATCATTCTACAATATCTAGTTGTTGTTTTCAATATTTGAATAATAGATTATTTGAAAAGTTTTAGTATACATTTTTTAAATTTTATTGATCTTTCAACTCTAGTTAATTTGTCTCTTAACCACTTAAGGCATCTCTTGTTTGACAATGATCATCAAATCGAATTGATCACTTAGTAAATCTTACCCAAATATTGTTAGATCAAGTAGAATCTCACTTGATTATCCATTATATTTTATTTATTAAATTTATTTATTTATCTATCTTAATATATTTAATATTATTTAGTAAACATTATAACTACGTTCTATTAATTTATCAACTTTTTATCGCTTCTTTGTTAGATTTCATAATTAAAAGATAAAAACGATACACATTTATTTTAATTATATTTATATATTTTAACACTAATTCAATTTTTTCTTACGATTGAGTCACGTCCGGTTATGCTATATCAGGCAATAGGAAAGATTTTTTTATCCGTAAATGCTTAAAATCAAGGAAAATATTTACCAATATTCCTCTTTCCAAATTAAATAAAACGAAGAAATATTTAAAAATTTGGTAAAATATGATAAAAAAAAATTTATATACGTAAAACCAGTACATTTCTTACAATTTTTTTCACATAATTTATTCCTTGCGTCCATTATAAATATTTCAACTTTCCATAATTTTCTCTGTGTATCCGTCGATGGCAAGAACGCCTTAATAGAAAAAGAAATTACATAATGGCATTAATTTCATACTTTGACATTCACTAATTACTTTTTTTTAAAGACATAAAATCAAGGCTAGAAATATCTCATGTGCTAACTGAAAATTTACCATAAAAAAATATAATGTCATTGCTGCAATTCCTTTCTTTGAATAATGCAAAAGGAAAGATAAATAGAGAGAAAATGATATATGCTTTTAAGAGGTCATATTGATATATATGTGATTTGACAACCATGAAATATTCTTCTAAAAAAAATCCTCTCTTTGTCCGATTTTCTTGCTATAATGATTATTAATCTACATATAATAACAAAATAATTACTATTTTCTTATAAGAGAATTTTTAGTTTCTTTTATTTATTTCTGATGTGAAAATTTTTCATGAGTTTCTCATATGTGACACATGAAATTTTGTTTAGCGTTTCATTGTTTGTGTAATGTTGTTTAATGTGTAAATGTAAAAATATATTTATTTATTGCTTGTAAAAAATGATTTTATTTATAATAGCAACACTAATATTAATTAAATCATTAAAATGGAAATTATAAGTAGGATTTTCTCATGTAGAANATAATATAATATAATATAATATAATATAATATAATATAATATAATATAGATATTTATTTAAAGTTAGTTATAACTGCTTGCAATTCCTACATCGGTTTTAAATAAAATAAATTATATTTAAACTTATATGCATAGTGTTTATTATTTTCATAATTTATTTCCCTAAATATGTTTTGTATGGTAATAAAATTATTATAATGATAAATCTAGATTGTTTGTTATCTTTGGATTTTATTTTCCAAATGATTTTTTAGATCCAAAATCAAAATTTGAATTTAAACGGAAAAACTAATCTTAACTTTTTTTTTGTTGAATTTAGAGTTATATAATATGACAGATAATAAATTTAAATGTATCAATATTAAAATAATGCAGTAATCAAGAAGATTATGATATTTGTTTTATGCATGTCGACATGGGTTCATAAAAAAATATTAATATCTTGTACCTTCTATATTATGTTAAAGTATTATATTTCTATCACGTAATTAAATATGACGATTTACTTGATGGATAATATATTTGAGATAGGATATAATTGAACATTAATGATTCAAGACAAGAAGATTATGATATTTGTTTTATGCATGTCTACATGTGTTCATAAAAAATATTAATGTCTTTTACCTTCTATATTATATTAAAGTATTATATTCTATCACGTAATTAAATATGAAGACTTATTTGATGGGTAATATATTTGAGATAGGATATAATTGAACATTAATGATTCTAGACGTTAAGAATATTATAATTTTAAATAATAATAAAAATTCAATGATCGTTTACTACAAGAATAAAATTATAGCAAGTTTAAAATAGGAAAACAAAGGTTAACTCAAAAAGATATTATATTAAAAGATATATATACAAGATCACATAATTAATAAGTTGAATAAATATAAAACAATAAAATAAGTCAACAGCGATTTCTTATTAGGATGGTTAAAATGTACAAAGGTAATTACATAGCATAGTTATAATAAAAAAATGACAACATAGACTGGAGGAAGAAAATGCTATAACATTTACAATAACAAACACGATAAAAAAGGTTAATCTAGATTATTGTATAAAAGACACATTTTATAGGAATTCATAAATATGTAACAAGTAAATTATAAATCATATCTATTGGAGAGAAAACGTGACAAATAAGAAAATAAAGGTTAAGTAAAAAAACAACGTGTATAAAAAATATATATGTTTCTAAAATCATGTAATTAAAATATGATGGGAACACATAACATTTGACTTATTTGATGGTTCTGCACAAATTAATTGTCAAAAGATTCAAATTAGAGGCCTACGAAAGTAATCTTTTTGCGTGACTTAATAATATTATATTAAATTATTTAGACTCATCATATTATCTTGTTCATTTATTTTAATTTATAGGTAATCTATATTATCTAATTATTTGTGAATTGATAATTTGAATTGTTTATGAGAGAGGTAACTTCACCACTTTATATTTTTTTCTTTTCACATTCGTCCTTTAAAATTTTATTCAGATAAATGATAAAAATATCTAAATAAATAATAATATAATCATTAGAGGTAGAATATAATTTAACAATAATGATTTCATATGATGAGAATATTATAATTTTAAGTAATAATGAAAATTCAGTGAACATTGACTACACTAATAAAATTATAGCAAGTTTAAAATAAGAAAATAAAGGTTAACTCAAAAAGATATTATAAACAAACACA
>LTAE01008864.1:0-19708 GCA_001647135.1 Pontederia paniculata | reverse complement strand
TGCCCGTTGGTACGAGAGATTTGGCGCCAGACGGGCCGATTGTTCGCATTCCCTTTAGATGCAGAGGATTTTTGGCGGCCACTACGTGATTCTCCAAACCCACGGCAGGGGCGGAGACGTCTACTGGCGACTTTCTTGGCTGGTTCCTGGGCCATCTGGCTCCAGCGTAACCGGATCATCTTTTGTGGGGAGAGATGTCAGGTTGAGACCGTTGTACACCATATTTCTTTTCTCCTTCGGGAGTGGGGTTTTGGGTAGGAGGTTTCACTCCTCAGTTCTCTCGCCTCTTTTGTCGCTCTCTCTTCGAAAGCGTTTACTTGTACATGATCTCTTCATAGATTTATATATACATGGAAGACAACCGCCTTACCGGGGGTCATCCTTTTCCCTCTCAAAAAAAAATAAATAAAAGATATATGTTAATCATTGAAAAAAGATATATGTGAAGCAACTGTTGTGTCAAATAAAAATATTATGAACTCATAGGTTAAAGGCTAAATCTTTAAGCTGCCTACCGCATGATAAAGTAGAGGTGTTAGTATGTAGCCCAATAGTCTCTCAGTTAAAATTATTGAATAAGATAGTTTCTTACATACTGAACTAATCTTCTTACCTTTTGTGTTTGCAAATTAAGTTGATTTTAAGTGCTGATGCTAATTCACGAAGCTAATTTGCAATGTGCAATCTTGAAATAAGTACTATTGCATTTGTGTTAAATAATGCAATGTTACTGAAAATTGATGGTGATATATGGAAATACAGCAACAAGCAATTTGCTGTGGTTGAAAACCCTGGCTTCTGGAATTGGACATTTACTTTAAGGGATGAAGATGACAATGTGCTAGCTCAGATCGACCGTGATTGGAGGGGTATTGGCATGGAGGTACTTTCATTATCACATTTTGTTAGGTAATTTAGATCATCAGGGAGGATAGCATGACAAGTAGGTTTAAGCCTGAAATTTTTCTTACATTGTGAATCATAATATGATAATCATCACTTTTTACAGAATTTCTGTATTATTAGGTGGATTTTTCACCTATATACTCCTTTATGTGGTAACATCCTTAAATGAAATACAGTTATACTTCAGCTAAAAAAGTACAGTTCTACTCTCTTTTACATTTCACATCTCTATCTCTGACAGAGATTGCACATTTTCACATTTTAGTTTCTCTGTGGTTGGACTACTCATTTTTTCCCTTTCTTCTTTTTGTTTGACTTGTGAAAGAAATTATCAGGAAAAAAAATAATTCTGCTCTTTCTGCAGCTCTTTACTGATGCTGGTCAATATGTGATTCGATTTGGTGGTGATAGTGCAATTTCCAAAGCTGGAGCTGCTTTAGTGGTTATTTAAAGTTCTTTTTGCCCACACATTTTGAAGAAATCCCTCTTCATTATTCCTTAAAACTTTATCGCTTGTCATTTTCAGATACAAGAATTGCAAGTTGCCCGCTCACTAACTCTATCTGAAAGAGCTGTAGCTCTTGCACTTGCTATATCACTGGACAATGATTATTTCTCCAGGCGTGGTGGTTGGTAAGGCATCTGATGTCATATATGATATTTCCATTCTTGTTCATTGTCGTTGGATATCAAGTGTGTCAGGTTTTGGATTCCTGTATTGGATACTCTGGTTCTTTTCTCATTTGCTTTTTCAGCTAACTCTATGATAAGTGAAAATGCAGATAGTTGCCTTCCTTTTGTTGGATGAAATTCAGTTTACTTGCAAAAATATTATTCAGGGAAATTGTTTTTTTTTTTGAGAAAATTCAGGGAAATTGTTGGGGTGTCAAAGGCCCATGCTGCTTAAATAATTGACATTGCGATACCAAATATTTCATTTAAAAGGAAATGTAGAACTCAATACATTAGTGAACATTAATGTATCAAAAGCTTGATGCATATCTGTGTCTCTAATTATTATTGCATGGATATCCATCCTGTTATAATGTAAGAAGTCAAATTTTGGTTGTTTGATGTTGAGACTTTGATGGGATTATGATTCTTGCTATTTCTGTGACAGGGGACTCCCAGTTTTCATTGTTGGTGAATAAATCACCCAAGATGGATCTTCCTTTAAACTTGGAGATGTTAAAAAGGAGATGACGCTGGTTTCGCCTGATTCTGTCATTTCATATCTTGTTTACTCCTAACTGCTTTCCGTTATAGAGCTTCAAATCACCCATGACACTATAGAGCTCACTACAAATGTTGTAATTGCATTTGTTATATATGTAGCACTTAGAATCTCATCCGTTGACGCCTCTCAAAAGAGGGTATTCGAGGTATGTCATGTGGGGATAATCTTTGCACTATTATATATGTGGACTAAATAAGATCATAATTAATATATAATATTGAGCAACATGATATGGTAGCGAAAGTATCAATAATAATAAAGCTTTAGCAAAATTTAAATCAATATTTTGTCACTCCATTTACATTATAAGTTTTAGTCCATATGGCCCATAATTGAGTCATAATAGGAATAACATGAATTTAGACCATACTCTAGGACTCAAAAGATTTGTTCATGCACAAGTTGATCATGAGCACCATCACTCGGGTCACATTACATTATATCTGAACTCGAATGTAGGGGAATACATATATTTCATAATGAACATTTCATTTATATATAAATCATCAATATAGAACATATAATCATTATCATATAATGGAATAACATGATCATACCAGAAGATAAACATTCCACGTAATTTGATATGACATGAAAATGCAATGTAATTTTTCAATGCATCTTGTTTACGTCTTTTACATCTTGCATTCTTTACTTGAAAGAGTGATCTCAACTTGTGACCTGATTTAAGCATCCTAGTAGGCTTTCATTGGTTGTCTCCTTAGGATAGTTGCTCACATATGTAACAAGCGATCAAGAGTATGAAGAGGTGGCTTCTCCACCGATTTGTTTGATGTAACACTTTGGCTCTTGATCACTAGGTTGAGGGTATCAAAAAGTGGCAAACCCCGGACGTTGCACTTTGGTCAACATTCCCTTATTAACCATAAACCATTCTTCATACCCCTCTTAGGGTCATAAGTCTATCTTTATCTTGATGTTAGTCATATTCTTGGGGTTGGAAACATGCATATGAGGTGGACATAACATGCATAATATATTCATGACACGAGCATCATTTCATAACCACATAAGAATTATTAGCATCATGAGCATACTTGAAAACATAGTCATGTTACATTTTATGCATACGTGGTACATAATCATAAAGCATGACATAGGAACAATGCAACATCTAAGAATCATATTTAAAACTTGCATCTAAGCACACACTTAATTAACTTCCCTCAATATGTGCAAAAATGTTCTTTTTGACTAGTTATCCAATGGGAGTCCATCGGGCATTCAGTTGACAATTAGTCATTTGGTTGGGGTCAACTGAGCATCCGATTGGCAACCAGTCACCTAGTTGCAGGTCAATCGGGCGTCCGATTGATCTCAATGAATGTCATTTTTCACTTGTTTCTGTATCGTCATTCAATTTGGGGCGATTGAATGTTTAGTTAACCAAAAGGGTTCAAACTTACGTATAAATTGGCTCATATAATGACATTTTCTAGGGTTCATTATTGTTCATAGCATGTTAGTCTTATACATTTTAAGGTTCATATAGCCTTCATAACATGATAAACAACTCCAAAACATGAAACCTACTTAGTATTGAATCAAAACCAGTCTAGGGTTTCATGTTGGGTGTTCTTTTACCTTAACTAATAAGAACACTCATAAATCCATAAAAAGTCCTAGAATCATGGGATCTCAAGCATGAAGAATCTAATCATAGGTTCCAATCTCAATATTAATATTTCTTACAATATGAACATGAGAGAGTGATTTTGGGGAGAGAAGATCTCTCGTATCTAACACTATCTTTAACATATAAGTATGACACTGCACTAATTTCACCTTGAAGTATGAATATAACCTTCCCTTGACATCTAAGGGTTCCTAGAGCTCATATGTTTTAAGGTTTTACAACATGAGAAATTGAAAATATTTGTTCCGCATTTAGCAGCTTTTAACACTTCTTTCTTCACCACCTCTTTGAGGTTCAGATTAAGTCTCCTTTGGCCTACTATAGATGGATTGTAATGTTCTTCGAGTGTGATTTTATGCATACAGAATGATGAGCTGATTTCCTATGAGTTCTCACTACTTCCAGCAGCTGGGTAAGTTGGTGAGTTGATGATGATGGAGTAAGTGGAATCTAGTTCGAGGAACTCATACTTCAATGTATATGGGAGAGGTTTTAACTCGACTTGAGGTATGGGTTGACTTTGAGTTATTGCAATTGATGTAGTTGGTTCTATGTCAAACTGAGCCTTCAGGGTTGTGATAACTGATTTTGATGGGTGTGACTGATAACTGATTTAACAGCCCTGGTCTGGTTGTTCCACTTCTGTCAATAATTGTTGGTCTAGTGGTACGGCTAATGGTTGGTGTTCTTCACAATCTTCCAGAGTTTCATTAGACTCTTTTACATGTGTCACAACTGAAACTCGTTGTACAACTTCTTCAATAAGATCATAATCTTCACAATTTACTTCTCCATTTGGCCTTTTCATGGTCTGGGACAAGTTAAAATCTATCTTGAAATGATAGTTTACCATTTTTCACGTCAATAATAGAACCATTGCAAGGAATGGTCTTCCAAATATTAGAGGAGTATTAGAGTCCTCCTCCATATCTAAAACAACAAAGTCTACGGGTATGAAAAAATTTCCCACTCTGATTGACACATTTACAAGGATGCCTCTAGGTTGCTTGACTGATACATTAGCTAACTAGAGTATCATGTTGGTGGGCTTGGGTTCTCCTTCATTGAGCTTGTCACATATGGAAGTGGGTATGACACTCACACTGGCTCCCAAATCGCTTACTTGCAAATGACCGATTTCACATGGTATAGAAAAACGGTTAGGGTCCTTCAACTTGGTGGCAATTTGTTCAAGATAACTACACTGACATTTTTAGTTAAGGCTATTGTTTCCTTTATATTAATTCTTCTTTTCTTAGATAGGATGTCCTTCAAGAATTTAGCATAGGACAACATTTGTTGAAGAGCGTCTACGAAGGAAATGTTGATTTGGAGTTTCTTCAGTACTTCAATAAATCCGTTGAATTGTTGTTCCTCGTGTGTTTTTAACATCCTTTGGTGGGAAGATAAAATCTTATACAAGGGTTGTTGGTAATTGATTGTCCTTTCAACTTAGTATGGCTTTGAATTCTACAAAGTTGCTTCTGGCTTGCCAATATCTTCGGGTGGTTGAGGAGTTTGTTTATGCTTGATTTGTTGGAATGCAAGTGCATCTATTTCAGCTGGTTCCCTTTCTACTAAACTCTTTCCACTTCTTAAAGTCATGGCCTGAACCTGCTCTTTTGGATTTGGTCTTGGTTGTCCTGGTAGAGTGTACAGTCTTGCTGTTGTATCCATGTGTTCATCTGTTCTTGTTGTCTTATGAGTTCTTTTATCATATCTTCCATCTTAGGCTTAGGAGGTTCTGGGTTTGGACCAGGTAACATCAATTGAGGTTGTTGAGATTGCTTAGGTAGGATCCTAGGCTGTCAATTTGAGTTATGAGCTGGTGGATTATGAGCTGGGCCATTTTGATAATAGTTGTTCCTGCCTGAAAAGAATGAATGGGTTCTATTTTTAGGTGTGTACTTCTCGAAAGGCGGATTTGGTGCAAAGTTTCCAAATGCATTAAGTTGATCAAATTAGTGTTCTTGTTGTTAAGTTAACATGTTGCATGATTCAGTTGTATGTCCAAGATTTTCACAAATATCACATTTTGGTTCACGGGTATGCACCATATTAACTTGGGGAATTAAATTATGTTTCCCCAAATCTTTGTTTAGAGCTTCTTTAACTTTAGATGATAAAAATTCCATTTCATCAGTTGGATTCTTCTTCGTAGGTTTCTTGGATCTCTTATGTCTAAGGTAATGATGGTTCTTTGCCAACTTCTCAATTATTATATATGTTTCATCAATGTCAGTAGTGGCAAATACCCCTCTCGCTGCATTATCCAAGGCAATAGAAGTTGGATAGTTCAACCCTGAATGAAAATGATCCAGTCATATCCATGGTGAGGGTAAGATGAAACTAAGTTCTGAAATCTCTTCTGTGCCTCATATAAATTCTCTATGTCTAGATGATCAAATTGTAGATGTCTCCCTTATGTGAGCTATCTTGCTTGGAGGAAATAACTCTGCTAGGAAGTTCTGCACCAATGTGTCCTAGTTTGCTATCTCTTCAAGTTTCAGAGCCTTCCACCAGAGCTTGGCATTCCCTCTCAATTAGAAAGGGAAAAGTCTCATATATACATATATACATATATATATTATATATATATATATATATATGACTTCAGTGGAAATGTTGTTAAACTGCAGGGTGCCATATATCTCCTTGAAATTATCAAAGTGTTGTGTTGGATCTTTAGCGGACTTTCCAAATTGATCTTGTTATATCATGGTCACCGGAGTAGGTTGCAGTTGGAAATTAACATTGGACATAGGTGGAACTCTTGGAGCTCCAATTCTATTGGCCATAGGAGAGTAAGGTGTCCTTCAACCATCTAGGCCTTTGAGTTGCTAGTTCTCCTTCAATATTGATTTGATCTCCTTGACTATCGGTTACTTCAGGTGAGTCTAAACTAATATGAATAACAAACCTTTCAATTCCTGCTACTTTTGTTCTATACTCAAGCTGCAGAATGGTTAGTGTTTCAAATTCAGAATCCAAGTTGACTGTTGTTGATGCTTCAGAAATGGTCAATTCAGAAATCAGCAGTGCATTTTCTTTGTTGATCCTTTATTGTTTTCTCCTCCTCCTGAATTCTCTTTCTAGTTCAGAATAATAATATTCTAGTTCAGGAGATTCAGGTCTTAGCATGCACTGCATCAAGGTTAGTAGCACAACAAAAAGAACAAAGGAAGAAAGAAATGAACTATAAAGAAATATTCAAATGTTGGATTGGCAGTTGATTACTTCTCGAAATTGGTGGAGGCAATACCTACTGCAAGGTGTGACTCAACCTCCGTACATAAGCTATTTATGAAGAGTATCTTTCCATGATTCGGTATGCCATGAGTCTTGATCAATGATAGGGGAAGCATTTTCTGGAAAATCAATTTGAAGCAATGCTAAGAAAATATGGGATCCACCATATAATCTCAATCTCTATCATCCGCAGACATGCAGACAGATTGAGGTAAGCAATCGGTAGATCAAGGCCATCCTCGAAAAGGTTGTATCAAGATCAAGAAAAGATTGGAGCTCCAATCTTCCTGACGCTTTGTGGGCTTACCGAACAGCTTACAAGACTTCCCTCGGAGCAACCCCTTACAGACTTGTATTTGGGAAGGCTTGCCATTTGCCAATCGAGCTTGAGCACAAGGCGTATTGGGCAATCACGTACCTCAACCTCAACCTACAAGCTGCTGGTGATCAAAGAAAACTCTAGCTAAACAAATTGGAAGAGATCCGACACCATGCTTACAAAAATGCAAGTATCTACAAAGAGAAAACTAAGTTATGGCATGACAGTCAGAACCAAAAAAGAAAGTTCAATGAAGGTGACCTCGTGCTATTTTTCAATTCTAAACTCTGTTTCTTTCCAGGAAAGTTGAGATCGAGATGGTCGAGCCCCTTCATCATCAACAAAATTCATCCATCAGGTGCAGTCCAACTCAGAAATAAAAAAGGGGAACTATTCACGGTAAACGGATGCAGAATCAAAGCATATTTGACCAGGTTGACCCAAGATTCACAAGATGAACCCCAACCTTAACCCACCTGAAGACACCTAGAAAAAGGAAGTCCAACCAGAGACTTTAAACATGACGCTTTCTGGGAGGCAATCCAGAGTTTTTGCTTAACCCAATTTTGTTTTCGCAGGAATAAAGCAGCCAACTTGTTTAGTTCGACCCAACATTTTCAAGATTCAAGGGTTAATCAGAGTACCAAGGGGTGAGTCCAAACCCCTGAAGCAATCTCAACCAAAAACCGCCTATCTACTGGGCTAACAACCCAGAACCATAGAGGCCCACTTGGCCCACGCGCGAAAATGACAGCAGCGGGTTAGTCTGTATGCTATCACCTTATAAGTACCCCATGGAGAGAGAGAAAACCCTAATTCTACCTTTATTTGCGCCAACACAACAAATCCCTCTACCTCTCTCACCTGTCATACCAGAAGCGATCTATTCGCAACCACTTGCACAACCGTCACCAACCTCTGTAACCTCCAAATCCCACTCGTACAACCACCTTCCCAAAATCTTGCAAGATGGTGGCTACATGCGGGCAAGTGACTGGGAAGATATGGAGGCCTAAGTCATAGGAGAAAAGGGGGAGAACACCAGAGGACCCTGTCGACCTTGATAGCGTCCAAGCCATGACCAATCGTGATGTACCGACAGCTATTGACACAGCATCGGCGAGCAACCTTGCCCCGCCAGGCATCCCCGAATTGAGGAAGAAGAATAAGAGCGCCAAGAGGAAGCTCCTTCTTCAGCAGGAGAAAAAACATGAACACAAAAAAGCTAAGAAGAAGAAGATCGCGACAACCTCTGATGCTGCGACAGAGGAGGAAGCACCAACTACACTTGTCCTCTCTCCTGATCGGGAATATCTGATGGAAGCACCCGCAGAGTCGACTCCGCCAACTTTGCCTACCATTGGGAAGACCACCACCACACCCTCCGGAGGTCATTACGCCTCCATCTGCTGCAATATCTCCTCCAGCCCGACATACGTCACCACCTTCATCGATCACCGAGCATGCGTCCCCAACAACATCACAAAGGATGGAGGTAGCTGAACAAATGTCGGGGTCCATCCCTCCTTCTTGATGCCCCCACTCATGGAAGCCACACTGTTGCGCAGTCCTTCACCGAGCCCTGACCTCGGTGGAACAGGCACATAAGAAGGGGACGAAGACGTAGACGTCCTTCGAGGAGAAGAAGCCCTACTTCAAGGGGAGCGAGTCCAGCTCGAGGAAGAGGAGGAGCAAGACTCACCCGGAGAGAAACAAGATGCTACCCAGAAGGCCCAATCTAACAAAGATGAAGACCCTGCCTTCCAGGACTTGGAGGCCAACGAGCTGATCCAACGCCCTATCGCCATCACCTTCAGCGACATCAAGCAGCAAGACCATTACAGAACACTCACCAGCCGAAGCTTCATCCCGATGAAATACCTGGATGGCGCGACTCTGAATATATTAGGCTTCCTTAACGACTTCGAGACCTAGACAAAGAAGATGGGGGCTAAACAATTTTTCTTCAGGAGCTGGATCACATACCCGGAGATAGCGCAAGAATTCTTAAGCTCCTTGGACATCTTCGGGAGGACTGCTTCATTTCGGCTATTCAACAGGGACTCCAACTGGACCTTCGACCATTTCGCTCGAGTGTGGGGATTTTCGAAAAAGTCGATAGACAAGGACATCGACTACAACAAGCAACACACATAGCGTCTGATCACCAGTGTCGATGAAGAGTACAACCGGAACATCAAGGCATAGAGCATTTCCAATCCTGTGGTAAAGTACCTCCACTGTGTGCTCACTAACACTATATTTGATCGCGCCAACATGGAACAAATAGTCCGGGAAAGCAAACTCTACATAATTTGGGGCTTCCTCGAAGGGTTAACCATCGACATCACCGAGCTTGCCTTAAGGAACTTCTTGCAGTTCGTTAGCCAGAAAAGTGGAGCCATCACCTTCGGAGGCCTGTTCACACCAATCGCAGAAGCTTGCCGACTGGATTTTTACAACATGGACGCCTGCTCGAGCACCATAGGAAAGGTAGACCTCACACCCTTTTAAACATGAAGATTGTTACACAGATAGATGGGCTCTTCTACCTGAATATCCCACGCCCGGCTCCATTGCGCCTCCCCAACTCCTCCAAGACCTCAATCGCCAAGGGCAAGATGGGTCCTTGCGCCTATCCATACTCACGGATTGGCGAGCGATGAAGACCAGGAGGAGCTCGAAGAACCAACCTCAGCTGCCAAGAAGAAGGACATCCACTGGACCTCTCAAAAACTCCACCCGACAACTGAAGGAGCTCAACCCAACCCTGCCGCCTTCAGCATATCAGTTGCCACACTAGATGCTTACGCGAATAAGATGGTACAGCAAAATGCTTTGATTAAATCTCTGTGTGTGCATAACGAACAAATGCAGAAGGACCTGAAGAAGGTCATAAAAATACTAGCAAGGCGGGCAACAACCACTAAGCTACTTGAGCAACACCTGGGAGCACAACAATCTCTTGGAACTCCACCCCCAGCTCTTGAATCTCGATCCTCTCCCACATTGAATCAACACTAGAATATTGTTGACTTTAAGTTTGGGGGAGACAATGGTACGCTCTACACCTTTTTATTTTTATTCTCGTACCATTTAGACTTGTATATAGATTTTTCCGAGATTTTCTACCCCTGGATTCTAAACACTTTGAATTGCTCCCTAACTTCTGAACTTGACCTTGCAATCCGAACTTGTCTATTTGCTTGCCCCAATCTAATTTTTGCTTACATTAAATTAAAACTTATAGACCATTATGAACATGTTTTCAGAACTCACAGCCTAGGATTTTTCAGATTCTTGAGCATCCATAAATTCAAATCTTGAAATCTAACTTGGCTCTGAATAAGGATCAAAACCTAGGCAACTTGTCAAAAAATTTTGAAATAGTCCTGATCTTAGATCTATAATATTGAACTTTATCCCCTTGGATCTGAAACTTATTGGAAAAAGAATGCCCTAAAAAAGAAATAGGTTCACCCCCTACCTACTTGCATTATCTACCCAAGCTTGAAAGGTTGTACCTATCTCTACCCAGAGATTCAAATATGTGATGAACTTCACACCCTGGACATCTCACCAGAGTATTCTAGGAAGAAATGTGTGGACAATGTTGAGGGGAACCCAAACTTGATTACTCCTCTGCCTATGCATGAGTATTGTATTGCACCTCCAACACCCAAGCTGAGTATTCTCGGAAGAAAAGCAAGGCCCGTGTTGAGGGGATCAAGTCACACCTTTATTGCCCAACTAGAGAAATCCATGTAGGCTGAGTTAAAAAAATGTATAACATGTAAAGAAAAAGATTGGGTGAAAAACAAGTGAGGGCTAAGTTATATATTCAGTCCTGCAGAGGAAGGGCCTTAGGTCTAAGACACAGGCTGAACTTAGTAGATTGACATGTTGGGGTAAACTCTCAAACAAGCCTTACTCCTTGGTTTCAGTGATCCTTACTCCGAGTCTTAATATGCTAATAAGCTATAAATAGTGCTTGGGGATTGAATATCTTGGGTCTGGGTAAATTGATACATTTTTTATTTTGTGATCGGATTTTAATCTTACTTTTTGATCTTAAATTCACTAATTTATTTGATTGAGGACAAGCAAAAGTTTAAGTTTGGAGGAATTTGAAAAACTTGATGCGAAGTGTGGGGTAAGATAGAAAATGACCACATGTTATGGCGTAAAGCCAGGGCAAACTTCTGTAAAAGATTGTCTTTACTTCAAATTTTAATATTTATATATCTAGCACACTCCTATCATCGTAAATATACGATAATCGTCGAGTACTTCAGGTAGCGCGAGATCAAGTAGGCGATATAGAAGATGAAACTTAAAACATTCAGAGCAGAATAGATAGAAACAGAGGTTCCCCCAGGATTCCAGTTATAAGAGTTTAGTCGGACATCCTGGGCTAACAGTTACAAGATAAAAAGATAGTTCAGGCAACATAGTTTCTTCGCTGGAAATTAAACTAAGCGCAAAAAGAGATAAAAGTTCACCTGTGTTCCATCCTCCTCTCATTCAATTGTCTTCTCCTTCCTTATATTCCCCTTTGTGTCGTCTTCGGACCTTCTTCGGTGCTTCCCCAAAATTCAGAGGTGAAAGGAATTCGAAATCCACAAAATCTCGATCAAGTGAGGGGTAAGCTTCGCAGAATCTGGGATGTCAGTTATGGAAGTTACCCTAGTCCCCCAGCTGCGACAAAAAAAGGAAAGGATTTAAAATTTCAAATGTCCAAACCGCATAAATCATGGAAATGAGTTAAAATCCTCCTCAAATTAGTTCAAAATCCTAGAATTCAAATATAATGATGTTGAATATTTAAAATGTGGAAAATAGATATAAATCAGAATATAATGTTTACAGAAATAGAGCTCGGGTCAAACTTTTAGGAGGTTGAGTCCAGCTTTTTGGGTATACATTTTCTTGTCATCAATGCTCAACATCATCACTATGGAATTTTTTTAAGCAAACTCTTTGGTTCTCCAAGCTATCATTCTACTAACGATATAGAACATTTCCTCTTTTATCGATTCTTGGAGTTTCCATACAAGTGCATTATGATAATAAAACATATATTTCTTTATAATCTTTTTGTAGTTAAATGAAAATTCTTGGATACTTTAGGACAATGGTGACTCAAGTGCGATGACCTAATGGTCCAAGTTGTATTTTCTTATTCTTTTATTCCTTAGAGAAACCATCACTCTTCATCCACATTTTTTGTAACACAATATGATACCCTCTTCTTGTCTTTCAGTGGAAAGTGAACGCGGTATCTGTTTTTAATCTCATGCACCATTGCATGCCTCAATAAACTCTCACTTGTCCCATAATATCATACCCAAGCTCAAACTTAGGATCTTCCTTATCTCTCTGAGCCTCAAAAATATGTGCTTTGGGTCTTGTCCCTTTTATAATATATGTATGTATAAAAGTCTTTCGATCCCTCGTACTCTAAATCTTCTTCATAAGTGGCTGCTTTAGAGATGACATAAGAATCATCCCATGATATATTCTCTGACTTGTGGGCTACCTCTTATGAATCAAACAACTCTTCTTCAACATGTGTCCCTGCACCATGTGCCATCTCTTCATCAACTTGTGTCTCTACACGACCTTACCCTCTTTGTGTGTCCTCTCTTCATCAACTTGTGTCTCTACACGACCTTACCCTCTTTGTGTGTATGCACAACTTACCCCTTCTTGTGCCATTTTCTCCTCTGCACAATCAACCTCTTTATTTGTCTTTGCTATCAGCCCCTCCATGTGTCTCTGCACTATCAATCATTCTATATGTCTCTACACAATCTGCCCAATCTAGCCCTTGTGAGTCATCTTCATTATCATCCATGACTTATTTGCTAACTCTTCATCAACATAATGATTATCACTTGCAATCTTC
Organism: Pontederia paniculata; assembly: GCA_001647135.1. NCBI lineage: Eukaryota > Viridiplantae > Streptophyta > Magnoliopsida > Commelinales > Pontederiaceae > Pontederia > Pontederia paniculata. The sequence goes on along the minus strand of LTAE01008864.1, from coordinate 6,432 downwards.
ATTATCTCTTTTGAGACATCATTACCTTCCAATATATTGTATTCTTTATCATCGGTTGAACCTGTATCTTTTAACATCAATATTAGGATCAACAACCTCATTTTGAACCAAAGTTGTCACATTTTTTTGAATTATCAAGCCCTCCATAATTGGGGCACTTGTTCTTGTAGCACTAGCATCTTCTCCTTTATCCTCTTGATCCTCCTTATTTTTCAATAACAATATCAATCTTCCTATGTGTCAATTTGCATAGGCATGGATACATTTCTTCCAAGTTTTTCATGTTCATGTGCCATATATACAAATCACTCTACCCAATCTTAGATGCTTTAACAAAAAATCTCCAACACTAAGTTGTTATTGTTTAAAGTTTAAACACTTGAGTCCTATCATCCAATCATTATCTAGTTGTACCCACATATAAGTCACAAGCCCTTCCACACCAATACCCATCATCATGTAGTCAATCTCAAAAATATATGTAATAACATGATCTATGCCATGAATTATTTCTGCATCAACATTGTGATATCTATAATCTCTTCTCTCCACTGAAATTGTGTAACTGAATTGATCATATTCTAACAAAAGTTTATAGAAACAAAAATCAATAGTTAAAATGGAAACGATAATTTTTTTAACGAAAAACAAATGTTACAAATAAAAAGAGGATGAAAATTGTGAGTCATATCGATATGATCTTGTAAATTGCCAAATTTGGAGATGACCACTAAGACAAAAAGATGGGTTGTCAAGAAAGTAGAGGAGGTTATCGGCAATACTTTCCTAAAATCTAGGATCTATTGAGAACTATGAAAAAGTGATTTTCATGGCCAAATTTTGAAGTCGTCAAGTTTGGAGATGACATGAATTCAACAACTTCCAAATTTGAACCTACCATATTTGAACTTGTCATGTTTGAACATAGCGACAAGGAAGAGACTATTTGATGTTATAGACGATGTTGTCGGAGATTTCGAAATGAGGATGCTCAAGTTTATCAAGAGTCCTTGTGATTTACATCGTGTCTAATTTTAAGATCGCGGACAAAACTAATTCTACAATGAAGAATCATCTATAATCCGAGTTGAAGATTTTGGATCAAGTCCAACTTCTTAGTATCCTACAATTGAGATGCATGAAGAATCCACATTATTTGACCCACACAACTCATGACTTAATTAGTCAGTTCAAAAAGTTGAAATTAATTTGAGCAAAATATTCTATAAGAGGTTTGATAGGAATTAAGTTAGATATTTTAAGAAAAAGAATATACTCGTATGCTAAGTTAAGATTTTATTATTTATCAAAGTCTAGTCTCTAGGAACCTAGAAATACTGTTATTGTATCATATATTTGTAATCAATCATTGAATTTATTAAATTTTAGTTTAATTGTTTGTGTTATGAGAGAATTCTTGCGACTTATTCTTCGCGAACTTCCGTTGTTAATTACAAGGGAAACTTGTGATTAAATATATTAATTTATAAGATCACTTACTTGATTCATTGGCAATCTTCATATTGATATTTCATTGGTTGATCTCATTTTTTATCTCGTTCCTCTTAGTTATTATTTATTGTTTCGGTCACTCTAGGTATTAATTTTTAATATCGTATCCAATTGGTATTATTCATGTTTTCTATACGGTTCAATTATCTTTTCTTATTTTGTTTATCTTTTTTATATTAAAAAAATAATCTCAATCCATCCACCACCATCTACATCTAAATATTTTTTATTTGAGTAATTTAGATAATATCTAGTCATATAGTTTGGTGTTTTGCTTAGTTATTGTTGAAATTCTCTTTGCAGTTTTTAGAAAAAAAATTGAAAAAACTAAAAAATACAGAAAAAAAAAGAAAATCTTCAAAGTTTGTTTTCTATAGATTTAAAAAAAGCTAAAAAAAGAAAAATAAAGCATAAAGGCTCTTTGGGTATAAAAAAATTCTAGTAAAAAGAAAATTTGGAATAGTTTCTTATGGTGGAAAGTTCAAAAGAAAATTTGGAATATTTTGATCTTATCTGAAGTTCGATGAACCTTGAATTTTTAGTTCTGAAATATTATTTCACTTTTTCTTTGTCTGCTTAAATCTATTCCAAATTCAAGCCCAAATTCACTTTAGATATTGCAATCATATTGATAAATTGATTTGATTTAATTACTTCTTAATTTGTTTTGACTTGCATTAATTCTTTTAGAATTTCCTGGAGGGTCTAAGAGAGGAAAATAATTGAGTGGTAAGAACATTAGAGGAAAAAATCTGAATTGAGTAGAGGGTAAAATACGAGTGTCACCACCTGAGAATCAACACGTGAGGAGTAAGAAAAAAAACTTAGTTACTATTTTTGTTGTATGATTTGATCATAATCTCAGCAGAAAATAGAAGGATACAACAGTTTTGGTGTCTTGGAGTTAAACTCCATGACCAAATAGATGTGCACAACGATTAAACTGCACAAATTCAGCAAGTCATTACTCAACGAAATCAAAGAAATGATCGCCAAAAGCAATGAGTTGCTTCTCATGAAATGAAGAAGAAATGGAAGACGAAAATGATTACAAATTGAAGAATGCCTTGACATGTCCACATTGGAGAAGAAGGAATAAACAAGAAAGGGTTCAAGTTAAAATGCACTTGATCGAAACACAAGTTCAATTCAATTATCTCCCTCTACTTTCCAAGGTAAAAGTGATCCTTTGTCTATACTAAGTGGGAATAAAGACAAGAAGTATACTTGATTGTCATAATTATTCTAAAGAGAAAAAGGTTAAACTTCTTGTTGTGTCGATTATCACATTACTTTGTGGAATCAACTAATCATTAATAAGCAAAGTATTGGAGAACTTACAATTGAAAATTGAGATGATATGAAAATAATCTTAAGAAAAAGATTTATTCCTCCTTCACATTATCTTGACTTGAGATTTAAATTGTAGACTTTAGGTCAGGGTTCTAAAACTATGGAGGAGTATATAAGGAAAGGGAAATCACGCTCATCCATGCCAAAGCAAATGAGGATCCTCAAGATGCAATTGCAAGATTTGTGTTTGGGCCTGAATCGAGAGATTTCTAACCTTGTGGAAGTGTAGAAGTATTTAAACTTGAATAAAGTATTACATAAAGCTATGAATGTCAAGAAGCAAATATGAAAGTTCAATTAGTTGAAAGGTCAAATTCAAAGCCGGAAGAGAAACCAAGGCTGAACACTCCAGGTCGAAGGATAAAGAATTACCCTTTTCAACTCACAAAGGACTAAAGATATTAAATGTTTTCATTGTCTGGGTTTAAGTCATATCGCTTCACAATGTCCAAATAAGAGTGTTGTGATCTTGATGGACAATGGTGATATTGCATAAGAAGTGTTCCAACATGGAAGTGCAACATCCTCGTGAGAAGAAAGTGGTGAAGAAATAGGACAAAATCTAGTAATTCTAAGAACATTACATAAGAATATCCAAGAATAAGAGAGAATATCTTTTATGCTTGTTATCACGTGTAAGGCCGAACTTGTGAATTAATGATAGCGGAAGTTGTGTTAATGTAATGAGTAAGTTTATGATGGACAAACTTGCCTTACGCACTCTAAAACATTCAAAACCTTATATATTACAATGGTTAAATGAAAATGGCGTGCTAATCGTTACCAAACACATGTTGATTTTATTTTTCTATTGGAAGTATACTGACAAGGTATTGTGTGATGTCGTACCTATGCAGATCTTGGCAGTTCGATCATCGTGCTACAAATGATGACTATACAAATTGCTACGGCTTAAGGACAAGCGCCATGTAACACATTGCAAAAACACCAAGTACTTGAAGAGCAATTGCAAATAAAGAAGTCCATTGTTGCTTATTTTAAGGAGCCTAAGAACATTGTCAAAGTTCAACAAACATAAAACAAGAGTGAGAGTAGAGTTGAAAATAAGAGTGAAAAAAGTGAGAAAAAATGGCATAGTGAGAGAAAATGAAAAGAAAGTGTGTGGAAAAGATAAGAAAATGAGTGCTTTAGCAAGATCAAGCTGAGGGCGAAGTAGTGTGTAACTTAATGAGGTTGATGATCTTGTTATTATATAAGGAGGTCTGTTTAACTAACGTCAACTGCCCATTGCCTAATGTTGTTATCTTTTTTTTTTGCAAGAATTTCAAAATCTCTTGCTCATTAGGTCTTCCCTAATTAAAGGAATAAACACTAGGCTAACTTCGTTTTGGGTGCTCAAATACCTAGCCAATTTATAGAAGCAATCCTAAATAGACCAAGGAGTTGCAAAGGAAGGAGGTCTATTTTGACCTCAGTGCAAATTTGAGGATGGATTGTTTTAAAGAGAATGGAAATGATATGATCCAAAAAAGTTGCAAATTTGGAAGCTACCAAATTTATAAATGACATGAATTCAACAACCGTCAAATTTGAACCAATCATATTTGAATCTGCCATGTTTTGAACATGATGACAAGGAAGACTCCATTAGATAATCTAGATGATACTATTGGAGATTCCATAGATGAGAATGCTCAAGATGCTCCAAAGTCCTTGTGCTTTACAATTGGTCCAACTACAAGATTGAGGAGTCCACATGAAGAGTCCACATCACGTAGACAATCTTTTATAATGTTACTTTATGAATATTTGATCCTTAGTGACAAATAGATATATTTCAAGTTGATATAATGGTTTTTATTGTTACTCCAATTGATATTCTTTTAATTTGGAAAATTTTCATTTAAGTTTGCAAAATGTATGTGATTGCAAAATTTGTATAGCATGTAATTTGAATGTTTAAATTATGTGTTTAACAATAACAACAATATAAATAATACATTAACAAAGTGTTCTTACATTTGAGATGACTTTTATTTATAAAATAATAGTGTCATTAGCACATAATTTAAATATTTCAAATTACATGCTATACAAATTTTGCAATCACATACATTTTGCAAAATTAAATGAAAATTTTCCAAATTAAACGAATATCAATTGGAGTAACAATAAAAACTATTATATCAACTTGAAATATATCTATTTGTCACTAAGGATCAAATAGTCATAAAGTAACATTATAAAAAATTGTCTACGTGATAAGATATTTGAACTAGATAAAATGACTAATCTAAAATCCTCCATGACAATGAAATTTGAGTTTGCATTTTGACAATTGAATTTCTTCGTTCATGCCCTTGTTCACATAAAAAAGACTAATAATCAATTGTACAAAATTAGTATTAAATATATTAAATCAGAACAAAAATAAATATGTCGGATCAGATAAATATGGACGAGATAGAAAAAAACTAATCCAAGACTATGACTAAGAATAATATATTTAAATAATATTAAATCAGTTTTAAAAATATAAACAATATAAAAAAATATCTAGTTAATCTACCAACAATAGCATCCAAAGAACAAATCAAATCTGATTAAAGGACTCAAAAATGTAAAAAATAAAAAAGAATCTGATCGAATCATATCAATAATAACAAAAAATATTGCATATCAGTTTTAACAATCAAGAACAAATAGAGACCAAATCAAATCTAATTAACATATGTCTTTGATTAAAATTAAGATTTTTTTAACAAGATCAAATTAGATTAAAAGAATTAGATCTATGGGAAAGATAAAATCAAATCAAATAAATCTACGGACGTGCTAGTATCATGGGGTAGATCAAACTAGCTTAAAATATATGGACAGATGTAATTTATTTGCTACAGTAAATTGGAAGAATAGCGCACCGGTGTTGGAAAAAACCGTTTGGCGTCAATGGTGGTGATGAGGCGCACAACGTTGTGGGGCACTTAGTGGCTTAATCATGCAGATTGCAGGGCGATCTTGATGACGGTTGGATTCGCCGGCTGAAAGATGATGATAGGCGCAACCGGAAAACACTATTGATGGATGAGTGTCGGTTGTAGCGACGATGCCCGCTAGGATAGACGAAGAATGCGGCAGGGACATATTGCATCATCGATTGGATCGAGCAAGCGTGACGATCTTGACTCTCCTATTGCTGTATGGGGATCGATCCCCTACGCGACAGACGCACCCACGTGCCCCTGCACGGGAAGCCACGTGAGGGAGGCACCGACAGAAAAAATGTATTAATAGAAATAGGGTTAAGAATATTACCTTCTCTACTAAAGAAGAAAATGCATGATTAAATTAAACAAAGAAGTATTTATACCTAATTTACTTTATCATAAGATCTAGTTATACTTTATCATAAGTAGTTATACCTATTTAATTTATCTATATATTATTGAAAAGAGAATGTGATAAGTATTATCACTGTCATTCATATAAAATATAATTTTTAATATTAAAATTAATCAAAGTGTAACTCAAACTCTTTTTCATTATCAAATAATAGAATTAAATTTTTAATCTTTTAAGACTCAAACTCTATAATTGCATTATCAA
>LTAE01008863.1:1654-19713 GCA_001647135.1 Pontederia paniculata | reverse complement strand
TGGTTCCTGTTGTTCAGCCTGCTCCCATTGTTCAACGAAGAGAATTCACGTGCATCCTTCCCTTTTTGGGCATTGGCCGTGGTAGTGCACCACCAGTGGCGGTCGGCGTACCTGGAAGACTCATGAGCGATTGATTAATTTACCCCAAAGTCACATGAATACATTAATGGGATAAGATCCAAGATTGCTAAAGAAATTCATATTAAAGTACTTACACTAATACAGGGTTTCATGTATCTTGTTTATATCCTGATGTTGTTCCAAGATATGTTGATCCTATCTATGTTCTTATGCTGTTTCAGAACATTACATATAATCTTGATGTTGTTCTATGATGTGTTTGATCATATTTATGTTCTGATGTTGTTCCAGAACATTACATATAATTCTGATGTTGTTCAAGGATATGTTGATCCTATCTAAGTTCTGATGTTGTTCCAGAACATAATATATAATCCTAATGTTGTTCCAAGACATTCCCTGAAGTTGTTCCAGGGTAGTTTTGATTTTTGACTATTGATAACTCTATCTGATGTTGTTCTAGGATAGAAGGTAGGTATGATCCCTGATGTTGTTCCAGGAGAGTATGACCTTAACCTTATATTTAGAGCAGTCATAAAGTTTGATATCTACTGTTATGACTATTGATCTGAGTAGAAAGGCCTGACTAAATTCCATATTCATGTTCATATCTAATAGATTATTTTATGTATTTGTTGCCTTACACACTGAGTGTTTTATGCTCATGGGACATTATTTCTCTAGTGTTGAATGCCACAGGTAACTAGCTGTGGTGGATTGTTGATGCTGGTGATGTGTGCGACAGCTGATGCTAGTGGTGAATACTATCTGCACATGGATGGGCCTTTGAGTCTTCTTTATTATTATGTCTCTTTATTTTATGGTTATTGAGTTGTATGACTATCAGCCAAGATGTTATACTCCTTATTATTGAGAGACATGTAGACTCTTATTCTGTTTATTCTTCCGCATGTTATCCATTGGACCTTTAGTCATCTCAGCTTTGTTTCTTTTCATTACATCTATTCTGAAATTTTTGTTGACTAGTCAAAGAGTCAGAGCATAGTCAGTTGTAGTAGCGTCACCAGGTCCACATCTTGGCCACGTGGCGAGTGTTGATTTGGGGGCGTTACAGTTTCAACAAAATTTTGTTTTAGTTAGGGGTGTGTTTTACTCATAGGAATCTTGATTTTGATGTGAGACATATTTAGTAGAAATTAATGATACATATTAAATCAAAGACACAGAAACTCTTATTTAATTGAAATCATAAGGGCAATTCATAAAAGATGAGTTAACTACTTATCTCATTGTATGAAAATCCTAAAATTTCTTCGTAGGTTGATGTAGAACTCAAGAGTGTAGTTGTTGTTGCCTTTGGTTTAGGTTCTGGACATGAGAGATGGTAGATATATAAGTGAACATGGTAAAAATGGCAAAAGTTAATTCTTATCCATCTAAAATATTGACTTTGATGATTTTTTATCATTAGGTTGGTAATATTTATATGTAATGCTATTTTCTTTTATTTATTATTTACTTAGGACATTAGATGTAAATAAGAAATTGCCCCTCGTTTAAATTCAAAGAAAATATTTATAAAAATAAATTTTAAAAGAATCAAAATATGAATTTTGGGTCGAAACAAAATAAACAGTTTTACAAGTTTTTTATTTTTGCACTTTCATTTGACCTAACTAAAACTTCACCTATATTTTATTAAAAATATATTTTGTATACTTTAACATGCGAGATAATTAACGAGACTTTATTTTTTCTTAAATTTTATATTTTTAAAAATTATATTTTTCATGATTAAATAAAATTTCGTTACTTTTAGTACTCTAACTATTAAGATTGAAATTTTTACCTCAACGTGATTATTATAATACATATTAATCATATAATGTGACATCAACACATTTCATCTTACATTGATTAGGTCACAGATATTATAATATCAATGATTATTTAGAAGAAAAATAGGATATTAAACTTTCTATATTTTTGCATTATATATACACTCTTTTGAAATGTAGTAAATTGTGAATCCAGATGACAAATTTCTGGCTCCGTTGACAAAACTATTAGCAATTTTGAATATTTATAAATGTAGAGAATTATATGATAACTTTTTCAAATAAATATAATATTTTGAATATAGAGTATTAGGCTACACACATTAACACCACATTTATCTTATAAAGCACAAATTTCGTATTTGTTACACATATAACCCAAAATTCTATTTGTTGAATAGCAAATCACAACTTTTTAAGTTTATATCTCATTTCGCCTAAACTTTTTGATTGAATAACAAAACATCAACTTTCAAACGTTTCTCATATTTAGCCTCTTAATATTTATAGTTCAAGAAAAAAAATATTAAGTTTGATGTGATAAAGTCACATGGATAAACAGACACTATATATTTAGTATATGTACATGTGTGTAATTTGTATATGAAAAATAATAACCATATAATTTAGTTCAACTTTTCCTTAAATAATAATTCATTATTAATTTCAAATTTTATTAAAATATATCATTAATCTCTATTTTTATATTACTTATTGAAAAAATAATTTTTTATATAATATGTTTGAGAATAATTATTATTAGCAACTCGTAGAAAACGATACAACATTTATATATCTTTTATTCTTTTTTTTATTTTCTAGATAAATAATATTGAATTATCCAATGAATTTATAATGTCATACTTATTATATTATTAAGAAAAAAATGTTGTTGTTTCCTCTTTGAAAGAGGGACAACTTGAGACCCATTGTATCAGCCGTTGAATTAGAGATCCACGACTGTAATAAAAAGTGACTAAATTGTTTGCAACCGTGAATCTTTGATCCAACGACTGATATAATGAGCCTCAAATTGTCCTCCATTTAAATAGAGGATAACAACATTAAGTCCTATTTTTAAAATATATTATGAGACTAAATATGAGAAGAAATGAAAGTCGATACTGTTTATTCAAAAAAAAAAAGAAGTTCGAGCTATATTTCATAAAAAAAATTAAATTTGATGACTTTCTTATGCAATTTTCTCATGTTAATATATATATATATATATATATATATATATATATATATGGTTCGGTGGCGGTAGGCGGTGGCCATGTCTACTTAAAGAGAGCAGTTGGAGCGTCCCGTCTCCCCCTCCTGGTCCTGAGACCCACACCAATTGGCCATCATATCATGCTTCTGCTGAATAATTTCTCCATCACACTCAAAATAAAAAATAAGAAAAAGAAAACACAGAGAATTAGAAAAATGTATATATCTATCACCTTCACCAGTGCAATAAGCTTTAGCATATACATATATTTCTTTGAAAGAAATCATGAGATGTCTTCCACATCTCAGAAGATCCTCAATTTTTTTTACTATGATAATGTCAGTTTTTTTTTAATATTAGAAGTGTTTAATTAGTTTATTCTTACAAACAAATGTCTTTCCTATGCTGCATTACTTCATAATTATACGCTACAACATTCTTCTTACAAATGGATCTACTGTCCAAAGTTCAAGCCAAATGCATGAGAATTAAAAAAAAAACTTTGATGGATTATATATGCATGCAAATTTTATATGAAGGATCCTAATTTGGCTTGTCAATAAGGTTCTATTTAGACATTTTATAATCTTTTAGCGTTTTAATATAATTATAGATGTCTTAACGCTTTAAGAAATAAGATTAATTTATTGATATTTGAATGAAATGAAAAATAATGGAAGGAACTAAAAATTTAATCTAATACATTAATTTTAATGGATCGAATAAAAATGTGAAAACCAAAAAATAAAATAATTTTGTAATAAAAGTAATAAGGTTAATTATATTGGAAGTTTATAATAATAAATTATGTTTTATAATATATCTAACATAATTTATTAAATAATTTTAATAAATAAACTAAGTATAACATAACAAAATAGTTTTTAAATTTTAAATTAAAAATAATTTAAAGAAAGTAATAAAATATACTGAAATAAATTTTTACTATATTAAATAATATAAAAATAAATAAGTAATTTTAAAAGGTAATTAAGTTTAGATAGAGAGAAAAGAGATAGGGAGTAGAAACAAGAAAATAAAAAAAAAAGAAGACGTCAAGTCAAGAGAAAATTTAAAAAACCCACCCTAAGAACCTAAGCACAAAATTTTACGTCGATTTTGTCAAACTATGTCAAATCAAACTTTAGGAGATCTGCAGCTCATCGATGTTTTAGGAAAGAAAGAGAGAAGGAATATGATACAATTAAGTGATTTGATGGTACATCATGTAGTGCAATGGGGTAATGGATATGGAGCAAGCAGCAAAGAGATCAATCATCAAGTAATGTCAAAACATCTACAAGCTTCATGGATTTTAACTTTTGTGTTCCTTGTAATGGATATGGAGAATATGATACAGAGGGGGGTGGGTGGTCCATTTATGAGTTAGTCCTTCCCACAAGACAAGGACTTATCACACTGAATGTCCCTCACTTCCAACTAAAAAGTTTTATATGCACTCATTTGGCACCTTTGTGCATGGATAGATGAACACTTTTGCAGAACAACAAACTCCATGTTAACATGCATGCAAACCTCAAATCTTCATGCCTGAAACTGTGATGAGACCTATTTCAGTTCCTCTATAGAGTGCACTTTACTTTTTTCCCTTTTCTGTCAGTGCTTATTCATAGTTTAGGCTACAACACCAGCATCGTATAATTTTAGGAGCAAAAGCACATGGACCAAAAGCCTACTTTGCAACAGCAGAGATGAAGAGGTCCCCCATGGCCATTCAATGCCCACAACCATCTTTTTTCAACCAGCTTCCCCTGGAATCTGGTCCCTTGTTCCTTCTCGTCCTTACTGTTACACCTCTCTGGCATCTAAAAATAACTCACTAGGCCTCTGCTTTAACCAAAGCTTGGAATAAATTCCTCCTCCTAACATAGATCCCAACACACGTTTTCTTCTTTTTTTTTCTCAATTATCACCACAATTTTGTAGATTTTATTTCCATTAAATTCGGCCGTTTCAAATTATACACAAAAGAACTATTTACCATTTCACTGCAATCATCAGATCCTCTGATCACATAAAAGTTTTCTTCGCAAAGGTGGCATGAACTGGTAGAAAGGAAAAGAAGTAGCTGTGCATGCATGTGTTAGGGGACCTTAATTGTCAGCTCTCTTTACTACAACTTCTTCCTTTATGCGCCAGGTCCTTTTATACTTCCATCTTTCAACTATTTAACATGCTATAAAATTTGTTAATATGGTGCAGCTGTCGTCTTCTGTGGACTTTGCAGAACCGAGGAACAGTCGAATAGAAGACTCGCTGGCCACAAGGCCGGCAATAACGAATATAATGGGGCATATGTTGCGGTCACATCTTGCCAACTCTCCAAAAAGCTCCCCACACCTCCTCCTACTCCTCTCTTCCCATCCCTCTCCTACTTCTCCACACTTCCACTGCCATTCTGCTCCTTGACAGCACCACTTGGAATCACTGAATTTGGGAACAGGAGAAAAGTGTTTTGCGTACATGTGACTTCGGAATACCGCAAACTCTTTATAGAACAAGTATTTTTGGGAGCGAGAGCAAGTTCTTCGAGCTTCGATTGATTACTTTAATCCTCGTTAGCTGTTGATTTATGGGAATGCATGGGAGGGAGAGTTAAAAGTAGTGGCAGTACAGGAAGAAGAAAGAAGATATAGTTTGAGTAACCGAGAAGAGTAAGGAGAGAGAGAGAGAGAGAGAGAGAGAGAGAGGTCATAGTGTGACCATGTTGTGTCTGAAAGCAGAAGTGGATGGCAACATGTATGCTTCTTCCCACCACCGCCACCATGGCAGCATCACCCTCCCTGTGAACCTATGAGATTTCCTTCGGATCTCCCTCCCACTTCTTGTTTTTCTTGCTGATATTGTCGGAAATTCTGATGCAGCGATACTGTCATTGCTGTTAATTTGCAGGGGGAGGTCCATACAGAGAGTTATGAGCAGGGTCGCGAGAGGAGGTGGTGGTGGCAGGGACGCGTCCTGTTCGTCTTCCACAGTAGATGGCACAGCCAGCTGTTCTGGTCTTGAGGTCGAACACTTTGCTTGTTGGAATTAGTACTTGTAGGCAATCAGATAGGCCCTGCAAATTATTAACTGGTTAATTTTGCTTTATTTTCCTATTATAACCGGTTCGTCTGAGTCTTATTACCGATACAATTGATCCTTCGGGATCAATCTATGACTAATCAACTGGAAGATTATGTCAACTTTCTTGTTTACGCTTCATTGGTGTCTGGCAGCAGCTGAATTGCTTGTGATGAACTGTTTGTACGATAATTTTGTGCCGGTAATTGTCAGGATGATAAGAGCAACGAAGGATCCACAGGGGAAAGGAGGCAGACGACGTACAATTGTAGATCTCAGCTTGAGCAAGAAGTAAGTAAACTTGTGTTCTCCATTACCTAATTACTGCATGATATATCTAAAATAACCTAAAAAGAAGGGGACAATTTCTACTTCAACTAGAAATTCAGATCAAGTGGATTTACAAATTGATGTACACCATGACTAGTAGTAGGATTTTTATTTCTTTTAATCTTTTAGATTATTTCATTTTCTTTATTTTATCTTTTTTATTTTTTTAGGGTTACTTAAATTAAATTTATTGATTCAACTTAAAATAGGTTTAAGTTTTCTAGTCTTACTTGGATTGTATTTATCAATTATTCTTAAACCAAGTTCATCTAGATATTTTGATTTCTATAAATAAAGATCATGTGAGTGAGTTTTATAATTCATTCAAAATATTATTTAGTTAATAAATTAAAGCTTCTTAACTTTTTTGAAAAGAATTTATTTTTCACGAGGTTTCTAATGTTAAAATCTAGTGTTCATTATTTTCATGGGTCTCCGATAAAAGGTTCGCCGGCTTCGGGTTTCACGCTTATGTCCCGCAACAAGTGATATCAGAGCAAGGATTTTGCCTTCTCCATAGCCATGAGAAATCACTCAATGAGGTGCTCAAAAGATTGGACTAGTTACATTGTTCGAATGTCTTTCGTTTCACATGGATGTCACTGAAAATAAATATTGGCCTAGGCAAAACACTCATCTTCACAACCACTGCAACCAACGTCGCCCTAAAATTAGGTCTAGATTTTCTAGTCTTACTTGGATTGTATTTATCAATCCTACTTGAACAAAATTCATCTAGACATTTCAATCCTATAAATAAAGGTCATATGTATGAGTTTTATAATTCATTCAAAACGTTATTCAATCAATAAAATTAAAGCTTATTTGCTGCTTTGAAAGAATTCATCTTTCATCAGTCTACTTTTAAGTTTGAATCTGGTGTTTGTTTTTTAATTCATGGGTCTTTGACGAAAGGTCCGCCCGCTTTGGGTTTCATACTTCCATTCCGCAACATAAAGTTATCAGAACACTCTTATCTATGTCATATCGTATGATTTACAATTTTAATTTAAATTGTAAGAAGAAATAATTGTGTTTCCTGATTTCATAAAGTTCTATAATTGTGGCTCACTCCTAATCAAGTAAAGCTACTATTTTGTACTGCCTCCTTTTGGTCAAAAGACTCAAAACCATTCACGTTTTGGCACTATCCTCATTAACTCCATCCAATTTGAAACAAAAAATCTCAAGTAACATCAGGAGTTTCCAGGTCACACGATAGTTTTGTGTACCTCATCCTGTGACTGAATTTTCTGCTATCATAATTTATGTAAAATGTTTGACCATCAGAGTATAGGCAGTGAGTTGAGTGTGTTCTTTTCCTTGAAATGTTTTCTCAGGAATCAGAAAGAAGTTTATGTTCTGTGGCATATTGCTTAATCAACATTATGGATTCCAGGAAACATCTCAGTTTCCCTTTGATAACCATATTCTTCATATTCGTTCTAGTTGCTGTATTGCTGATGAGTGATAAGCAATGACATTGAGTACACAAGTCATAGTTAATCAAGTTCACATAGCATTGACTCTGTAGAATATAGAGATTGTTCAATGCTTCCCGATTACGGCATTAGTACTTTCTTTTACTGGGGGGATTTCGACGTTGAAGGGAACTAATATTATGTTGAATATTTATTCACAGGTCGAAAGACTACAGAAGCAACTCCAAGAAGAGATTGATCTTCATGTGACCTTAGTTGATGCAGTAGCTCACAATTCTGTGGCATCATTGAACTCCCCTTCAAAGCTCCCATATAAGGTAATGCATGAAGTATTTTAGTTTCGTTGAACTAGTAACATGCTATCAAGCAACACAAATTAATAAAACCATTAATCTATTATTGGAAAATTAGACACAAGAGCTTTTAAACAATGTACTGGAACTCGAGATGACAATTTCAAAGCTCGAAGACGAGTTGGTAACTTTACATCTTCAATTATGTCAAGAGCGACATCTTTCCGAAAACTTTCTAGGATGCTCGCCATCATTATTCCCAGAATTACCAGCTACATCTTCTGCTTGTGGTTGGGAAGAGGTAATTAAGTAGATTATAGTTCTTGTTTTCATCTCCTCTCTGGGTTTTCATTGAAGTAAATAGTTGGTTTCTTTATACTGATGTTCCTGCCTGTCTTCTTCAGCACATATCTTCCTTGAGAGCCTCAAAATTTGGGTTGAATATGATGCCTAGTTCACATCAGCCCAACCAATTATCAGGTTGCGGAGATCTGCAATTAGTTATAGACGATAGAGATCTTGACAGAAGCTCAGAGGTTACATGCAGCTCTTCATCTTCTTTTGTTTGAGTACTATGTATTTGTTTTAAAAATATGAAACATAAATTAATGGAGACATTTTTCATACTCTAGCTATTAGAATCATACAGCAGTGGTGAAGAATCTATGGAACCTAGTGCTTGTCTTGAACAAACCGAGGAAGCAGAATTGAGGAAGTGTGGTCTAGATATGAACTTTTGGCAGTGCCCAAATCTACTTTCGGAGGAGATGGTTCGGTGCATGAGGAATATCTATCTTTGTTTATCTGAATCATCAGACATATCATCAAGTGCAACTTCTTTGGAGATCTTATCTTCTTCACCACATGGGCCTCTCTTATCTTCTTCATTCACATCATTTTCTGATTCATCTGTAATGTCCTCAAAGTTACAAAATCATTCGACTCGGACGAATCAGAGTTATCAGATGCTGGAACAGGTGGATGGAACAGATCCATATGGAGTAAATGACAAGGTCGATTGGGGAGATATCGGAATTTATGCCTTGGCAGCTGAAGTATCTTGGATGTCTGTGGGCAAATCACAGCTGGACTATGCTGCTGAGGCTCTAAAAAGATTCAGGTAATGACTGCTTAAATTCCATTTTGAGTCATAGAAGTATTTCTTATTGTATGATTAGCACTTTCACTAGTGCTATTATTACAAAATCATACATGTTAAAGATGGTTCAATTATTGATCACTTCAGATTTCTTGTTGAACAACTGGCAATTGTCAATCCGGCTTGTTTGACCAGCATCAAGAAGCTTGCTTTCTGGATCAATGTTTATAATGCACTTATAATGCATGTAAGTTTTCTTCCTGTCAACCTTTACTTTCAATTCCAGCTTATAATTGTCTTCCTACCCCTTTTATGATCTTACCAAAATTTATGTTGTGTAATGAATCCTCAGGCCTATTTAGCATATGGAGTTCCTAAAAGCGATACCAAACTATTTTCTCTTATGCAAAAGGTTTGCAGTCCTGGCTTCCTGTTATATTTCACATACATTTCATAGTTCATGTTTAAACAATGGATAATGTTGCAGGCATGTTATACAGTTGGTGGCCAGTCAATTAGTGCTGCTGAGATCGAATTTCTCATTCTAAAGATGAAACCTCCAGCACACCGTCCACAACTAGTTTGTGATTCATTATCTTTCTACATTGTTTTTATTCACACAACATTGCATTGAAATTATGCACCATTTCAGGCCTTGATACTGGCTCTTCACAAGTTTAAGGTGTTTGAGGAGCTTAGAAATTATTCAATTGACAGCCCTGAGCCCCTTGCTATTTTTGCTCTGAGTTCTGGAATGTATTCTTCACCTGCCGTGAGTCTCTCAATTGTCTTCCTTTTCTGTGCATCTTGAATATTATAATTTCCATGCAATATTTTCAGCATTACATCAAATATCTTGTTTCCCTTTCTGCCATTCTGAAATTCGCAACTCCATTCTGAAATTCACAACTCTTTTGACTTCAAATTTATGAGGAACCAAGAAAATATGGAGCAACTAGAACAAGAAAGACGATAGTGCAATTCATGCCTTCTTTTTTTTGCATCTTTAACTTGTTTGTTGAGTTCAGTAAACGGACAACTATCTTGCAATCCTAAGTGCGGTTTAGCTTTAGCACAAGACTGGTCCCTCTAATGTCTTCTGACTCCACAGTTATCAGGATTTGCAGATCTTAGGACTTGTGGCTTATAATGCTGATGAGATCACTTCTAATAGTTAGCTTCAACTATGGAATTTGACTTCATAAGCATTATATATATATATATATATATATATATATGAAATACATTTTTTTATGCTCTACTTCATCTGAACTGAGTTAGGGATACAATAATTTCACAGCATTGATGTTACTCTTTTAGTTTTCTGATATACGATCTCCGCTTATTCAGCTAAGGGTCTATACTGTGGACAATGTTCAAGAAGAACTAAGGAACTCCATGAGGGATTACATACGCGCTTCAATAAGTATAAGTGATAAGGGAAAGCTACTAATACCCAAGTTGTTGCACTCTTTTGCTAAGTGTGTAGTTGAGGATTCACTATTGGTTGACTGGATCTGTCGTTACCTTTCCCCCGATCAAGTTGCCATTGTTCGTGATTCAACATCGCAGAGGAAGCGGTTACTTGGTGTCAGGGGTTTCAGTGTCATTCCATTTGATTCAAGGTTCAGATACCTTTTCCTGCCTGAAAATAAAATGTTTAGTAATCGAATTGTTTAACCTGATAACAGAATTAGCAAGACTTATGCATGCCTGTCAGAAGTTTTCTCTTTTGGCACATGAATCAACTTCATCTGCACCCTCATTTCGAACATCAGATCGCAACGAACTTCAGTTCAAGGGACTGTGTCTCCTGAACAATTCCAGGCTCTCAATAATGAAGATGTCCTCCAACGGGATCACCGGGGATTTCATAAGCAAAGGTTATTGGAAGTAAATGAGGAAGTAAATTTGCCTTGATGAAGCTATTGGAAATTGATATACTTGTACATAAGCTGTAAGCTTTTAGATCTTTTATGCTTTGTATTTGATTTTCCAAGTGGTGAAATAATTAATTCATAAGAGAGTTATGTGAGCGGGGGTAGATGATGCAATTTGGATTCTTTGTAGATCTGGTGCTACTTATTGCTACTTGGGCATCTGTATTTGTGACATGGTGCATTGAAATAATTATTCTCTGAGCCTGTACTTTCTTTATCATATTATATCTCGACTTTTATCTCAATTGTTTGTGACAATTTTAGTTGATTGGTGCTTCTGGCAAATTAGCATCTGAAATGATCGTGTTCAGAAGATGTTAAGAATGATGTTGTTCCAATGCCATTGTAGTCATAGTTTCATGGCAAACATTTTGATGCCATCTCAGTTAGATAATGTTTCACTACTTGGATACAAATATAGGCACCATATGAACTGTAATTAACAATCTGAATATTGGACCACTTGCATACTGGTGGGATGATTTATCTGTTCCTCAAAGAAGAAATCTTCTTAACTCTGTCAAGATAGCCAACAATTAAAAATAGATAAATGCCATAGGAATTGCACAGTTCTTAACACTATCTTCAATTGTAACCAGGAACAGCATTGAACACCCAAAAAGTGTCTAATTTTTCCTCTTTCCACTGGGCTCCTTTTCGTTTCTGCAGAACCGCAGAGTTGGACCATTTCAGGTGTCCCCCAAACCACTTCTCCTCGGTCAGCTCTCTCTCTCTCTCTGTCTTTCCCTTCTTCCCTCCTCAGTGTTGCAGGTGGTAGAAGAATTACAAAGTTGTTCCACAGCCGGTTCTCAACAACTGATGATTTGCAGAAGAGACTTGATACTCCATTCAGTGATGTCATGAGGGCATTTGCGGTTCTCTTCTTTGGGTAACGAGCGTAGCTTCTTCCCCCACTGGATCAGCAGCATTGCCTGACAGAACACGCGACTGCTTGTGCCCAATGCCTGAGCTTTGTCTTCACTGCCTGCGGGTTGTCCCCTGGTGCACCCAAACCATACCAATCACGTATGTAAATAAAGACAAGTTTGACATGCATGCACTGGTTTTTTTTCTTCTATCTAACAATTCATGCTATTTCGATAAGGTAGATGGATGGAACAGGAGGAAAGAATGAAGAGTACCTGGGCTCAGTATCCTCCAAGCATCAGAAGATCCTGAATTCTGCGACCCCACCGGACTCGAGGGGCTCAGGGAGCTAAGAAGATTGGAGGACGACGATGTGGCGGTGGTCGACGTCGAGTCGATGCTCGATGAGGCACGGATCTTGGGGTCGGAGAGCTGCCGGTTGACGGCGAAGTACAGGTCGAGTGCCGGGAGAGTGTCGCAGAGGTCATTGCCGCCTTCCTCTTCTCTGAACCCGAACCCGAGTTCAATGGACCCCCTCAACTCGTCCATGTCTTCGTCCGTCAGGCTCCTCGTCCTTCCGCTCAGCTGCCTCCTCCTCCCGCCAGCGCCATCGCGCGGTGGCAGCGCCACCTCCTCTTCGCCGCAGCATTCGCCCTCTCCTTCCGTCATGCTTAACCTCCGCTGCATCAATATCTGCCTCCGCCGTTGCTCCCACTTCGCCTCCCTCCTCGTCTCCCTCATGGAGAGCTGCTTGGACAGCAACCTCTTCTTGTTGCCAGCATCGACGCTGGCATTACTCACGTTCCACGTCTTCGGCGGCTCGTTGACGTCCACCACCACCTCCTTCTCCTCCTCGCTCTCCGACGACGAAGATGCCGTCAAGATCACCTGTTTCTGCTCCACTTGTTCCATCTTGTTCTCCTACGTACCGTATTAATATCTACGTAATTAGTAGTAATACCTCGACGGATGACCCTTTGGCCTTCACCTAACTAAATTATTATTGGTTTTATAATTCTCCTACTTCCCCTCCTCTTCCTCTGATCATGTCTAGGTGCTCCGACGAGCACCGAACGGCGGCCGATAGGGAGTCGGCCGTGGCGAGAGGAGGGCGAAGAAGGTAATAACCGCCGGGGTGCAAAGGCAATGACCTTGACGTTGAAGGGGGGTGGATACGGATTTAAGTATGTGGAGGCTGCCAAGAAAGGAGTGGCGTATCAGACGTGCCGTGAGCGCTCCGCACTGCAATGCCCGCCGCTCCGACGAGCGCCAAATTTAACGCGTCCAGGACTATTTTTGCACCACCTTTCTGGGTTTTCCATCTGCAGGAGGTTGCATAAGGACAGGAATCAGGCGATGCATGACTATCTTAGGAAAAGATCATATAATGGAAGAGGAGAAGCCGCTCAAGAATCATGCACATTGCACAACAAATGTATTCTACAATTAGCTTGTAAGCTATGTTTTTCTTTAAAGACAAAAGGCAGCTAAGTTATAATGTACAGGATAATATTATTAGCTAACAGAAGAATATTTGTGGAATTTTTTTGGCTAGTTACAATTACCTCACAAACAATTTCATTAACTTTATTATAAGATAAACAATATTAATGACTTTAGCTAACTTGCATAGAAAAGTGAATAAATTATGTTTTGTGTGTGTGCGTGTGAACTCATTGATGTTGATTATTTATATGAATAGATATTTTATTATTTTTATTAATGATATTTCATAAAAATATAAATTGTTTTATAAAAGTAAAAAAAGTTAGGTATTTTAAATTTTTAAAACTTTCATGTCAATATGGAAAAAGAAATGGAAAATAAATTGAAATGTCTCTGTATAGATAATGATGATGAATATATGTCTCAAAATTTTTAGGAATTATTATTTCGATCGTAATATAGCTTTATGAGCGGTAAACAAAACTATTGCCACTCATTCATCAGATATAGTGCCTCGAGCTCCACAAAATAATATTACTTTGAAAAAAAATGAACATAATCGTTATGGATAGAGTTAGATGCACGCTAAATAAGTTGTCAAAGTCATTCTGAAGTGAAGTTGCAAGTATCATGTGTTATATTATTGATATATCTTCATCAGTTTCTTTGATTTTTGATACTCTTGAGAAAGTATAGACTAACAAAAATATTTTTTATTTAGGTTTTTTGTTGCATAGCTTTTGCACACGTGTTAAAGGGGCTGAGACAAAAATTAGATGACAAGGCTAAAAAGTGCATATTTCTGACTATGGAGATGCAATGTCCGAGTATATGTTATGGAATTCAGAGAAAAAGAAAATCATAAGAAGCAAACAAGTGATGTTTCATGAATTTGAAATTTTGGTAAGCTTCAGTACATCAAAGAGATGTAGTAGTGATAATGTATTCGTTGAACATGAAAATAATAAGCGAGTAGTGGGCGTAGATGATGCAAATATAGAGGATATCGAGTAGGGGAGCAAGTTATTTCTCAATTTTGCAGATCTACGAGATATCAGTCCTTCTATTAGATCGATATTCAAATTCTAAATATTCGATGATTACTGAAAAGTCAAAACCAAAGACAAATTCAAGAAGAAATTGGAATGAGATTTCAATCGATCGGACATGAAGATCAAGTGATGATTCTTTATGAAACATTTATTTATCATTGACAAAAAAGGGAGATTATTTGGCTAATGTGCCAGCCCATGAAGCCCATATAAAACTTAAATTAAATACTAGGGGAGAGAATCAAGGTAGCCAACACATCGTGAGAGGAAACAAAAAAGGGTCTTCTTTCATGGAATTTGAATGTTGTTGAGACATTCTCCTTGGTTTTCGTGAAGCCAACCATAATTTCTTTAGTGGTGAGGTGCAGTGAGAGGAAGAAGATAATAGTAAACAAGAGGATAGTTGAATTTCTTTTTGGAGGGCAGAATTAACTTGGGAGAATCTCTATAGATTTCTTAATATTGTAATAGTAAAGAATTATAATAATCAAGTAATATCATTTTTACTATTATTTTAAAGTTTTCAAAGAATACTTATTTATTTGTTCACGATTGATTCTTTTTTGAGTTTGGACAAAATATGAAAGGCATCGGAGAATTCACAACATGAGAAGGGTGATGTATATTAAAATATTTGTGATGTACTCTTGAAATTTGGCGCAGTATCATTGAGTAGCTGTGATATTTATTAGTATCACTATAGTGACTTGAAAATGAGTGACAAACACAAAAGCAAACATAATGCAAAGTCGAGATGAGTTTTGAAAAGAAAATCTAAAAACACAAATTACAATTGCAAGTGCACAAACATTATAGTACTTTAGGCGTTGAATCCTTGAGACTAATAATTGATTAATTGGAAGCACTAATTTACAAAGACCAACTAAACTAGTTGAATCCACATGTCAAATGACTAAGGGACTAAAGCTTACCTTATTTTGGCAATTTAACATTTTCCAATTATAAATGAATGCAATAAGAAATTAGAAAAAAAAATGAAGCAAGAGAATATCAATTATAAATGAGTTCCAGAGCATAAGTTCAATATGAGACTAATCCTTTGTCATCGAATAATTTAAACAACTAAAGTCACTTCAGTATACTAGTTAATATATTGGACAATAAATTTTCATTATGTTGTTAATAATTAGAAAAATATTTGATACTCTTTCATAATGTAAACCATAACTAACCCTTTTGGTTTCACTATTATCTAGTACAATTTTGTGTTATTTTTGCAACACAAACAACTTTATTCAGTCTTCCCCACATTAAAGAGTTGTTAGCCTCTCATATCATCATAACATTCAGAAACAAATAACACTCTTAATTGACTACTTGCTCCCGTTATGATTAGTTTTTTGGTTCATATAGTGAATACTCCATCTTAAATAGCACACCAGTAGAAAAATTTGTAAGAGTTCAATAAGAAGGAAATGAAACTTTTTAGCTTGTCTATGTTATTTTTAGCATATCTCTCCAACATACTTTATCTTCAAAATTTGTGATTATGATGTTACTGAAGATGTCCTATTTTCCTATTTTGTGTAACATCATGTAGTTATCAACTTCATGAATGTTGTATTATATAAGCCTTATATCTCTACACATATCTAAACAAGATTGAAAGTATCTTTACAATTTCATTTGTCTTCTAGTTTATACTATTCCTATTAAAACTCAAGCACTATGCATACAACAGTAAAAACAACATAACATAAGCTTAAAGAAAATGAATTAAACTACTAATTCATTCAATAAAAGATCAAATTTAAAAGTTTAACGTACTTTATTTACCCATCGAATTTCATAAAAAAACTCAAGGACATATTGTAAAGTATTTCCAAAAGTAGAAATTAAACTACATAAAAGTTTTTAGTCATCTATGGCTCCTTAAATCCACCTCCACGGTCGTTCTCTCTATGCATGTAGTTCACCTTCTTAATTTGCACATCATCTTCTGCTCTATGATAAACTTTCTTTGGAGAACCAACGATAGTCGATTTAGATGGTAAGCAACCTATTTAAGCAAGATCTCGAATTCGATTTCTTTTGTATGTAAATTTCATTAGAAGAATCATCCATTATAATAGGGCATGTGACCTAAGGCGATTGAAGTTGAAGGCAATACTCTTGGACACTAGAGTGGCAACCAAAAAGAATTCTTTGAAAAGTCCACCTTGCTTCCTCTTTCACCTTATTTCTAATCGGGGTGTCAAAGATGAAGGACAATATGAATCTAGAAATTTCTATATTTATTATGGCATAAAATCACTAAATAACTTTTATATTTCAATTAATCTATTGAGAAGTAATGAAATAGTACGTAGAAATATAAGATGTTTTAAAAATGTGTCCAATACACACATAATCAATCCTTAATATAGTGTATTACATATGATTAAATGTATGCATTTTTCACTTATCACCTCCCCTTATGAAGTCTAATGGTGGACTGATTAACATATCTTACACATTAAGATAAGGTTTCCAAAGGAAAATCCACAGTAGAAAAATGATGAATTATATTTTCAAATTTCTCTATGAAATAAGTTGCATTTATTTGTTTTCTTCTTCATGGGTTCATATAATCTTGAGTTTTCATGATATTTGTATCATTTCACAACACCTATTTTTTGGATTTATTGTTTTTGATAGTTCTCTTAAAAAAAACTAAAAGATATATAATAACTAGCGGTGAGTATGGGTTTGACCCCACCCGATCAACCCGGTCAATCCAACTCGACCCGATTACTTTTGGATCGGATTGGGTCGGGTCACTACCTTGAATCGGGTCAAACCCGATCCGATCAATTTTGGGTTGGGTAACGAATTGAATGTTTAATTATCCGATAATCCAAAACTTAACCCGAATAACCCAAAATTATAATAGTAATATAATAAAAATTATGGATTAATATTAAAATTATTTATATTTTAATAGTTTCAAGATTTTTTATCATTAGTTTCATTTATTTTTATTTTGTTTTATAATATTTTTTATTCATAAGATATATGAAAAATTTAATGTTAAAGAATTTAATGGTTCAACCCGATGATCCGTTTCGACCCAACCCGAAACTTTTCGGGTTGGGTTGGGTCGGGTTTCAATTTTTTTGTCTTAATCCGACTCAACCCGACCTGATATTATTATTTTTGGGTCGGATAAAATTTTATCTCAAGCTCGACCCAACTAGACCCTTTATAATAACAAATCTTGAAACTTCTAATAGTTTCCACTTATCCCTTTTAATTAATTCATAACAAAAATAAGAAGACCCTTTATCACCCCTAATAATAACAAAAATAAGACTTAATTATAAATCCTATACAATTTAATTAATTAGTTTCCACTTATCCCTTTTACTTAATTCATAGCAAATTATGCTCCATTATTGACTAATCTTTAC
>LTAE01008862.1:8646-19714 GCA_001647135.1 Pontederia paniculata | reverse complement strand
TATTATTATTATTATTATTATTATTATTATTATTATTATTTAATTTCCATTGATTAATAAAAAAAGTAAGAAAGTTTACCCAAGTGAATAAAGAATCATATGAATAGTTTATTATTATTATTTTAATAGTTTTTATTAAATGTGTTCTAATGGATCTCTGATGCATGATAATTTATTCATATTATTCATGGTATATTTAGCCTTTCTTTAGTTTTATGCATAATTTTGTTTAGGAAATTCACTTTAACTCATTTTTGTACAAAATATTCAATAGAGCAATGGAGGAAGAATGCAATGAACTACAAAAATTTTGGAGACAAAAATAAATATGTTTTTACCATCATTATCGTGACAGAACTTTCATGCTTGTGAGCAACAAAAAGGATGTTTCTAATTTGTCACGGGCCGTGAAAAGCCACTTTCACGATCGTGACATCGACAACGAGAAGAGAACATGCATGCCGTTATCTCATGTGAATTCACGGTCCGTGAAGTTGGTTTCACGCCTGTGATACATAATATTTAATTGATGACAAAGTTAAGAAGAATGAAATCTAATTATTATTTTTTCTAAAATTTTCGGAATTATGCAGATAATAGAAAAAATATCTTTCAATATACAAAAGATAATCATATTTGTGTGCCTAAAAATATTTTAATTCTAATAAATAAAAAAAAAATGAGAGTACTAATATGATTAAACTTAATTATAGAAGAAGAAAAAATATTTTTTAAAAAAAATAAAGAAATAGAAAAAAAAACTTTCTACGATCTCTACTTTTTTTTTCAAGAAATAGTTTAATAAAATAATATTTGTTGGTACATAAAAAATGTTGACATACTAATGACATAGTATGTAAATAGAGAAATTGTTTATTTTCTTCATTTTACTTTAGGATTTGTTGTCATCATTTTTTTCATTGTTTTCATAAAGGTGTTCTAGTGGATCTCTGATGCATGATAATTCATTCATATTACTCATTGTATATTTAGCTTTTTTTTCTTTAGTTTCATGCATCATTTTATTTAGGAATTCACTTTAATTCATTTTTGTAGTTAGAAAAATATATGTAGTGTTGTTTATTTTTGTGTACAAAACATTAATAGAGCAATGGAGGAAGAATGCAATGAACTTCAAAATTTTCGGAGACAAAAATAAATATTTTTTTTACCATCATGGCCGTGATAGAACTTTCATGCTTGTGGGCACAAAAAAGGAAATTTTCTAAATATTTGTCATGGGCCATGGAAAGCCACTTGCACGGTCGTGACATCGACGACGAGAAGAGAATATGCATAGTAATCACGATTGTGTCGTTATCTCATGTGATTTCACGGTCCCTGAAGTTGGTTTCACGCATGTGAGGCATATACATAGAAGCACGATGTTGAAGTCACCAGCCGTAAGAGATGTTTCACGGTCGTGAATAAATGATGCAATAAGGAACAAATAATGTTCACGACTCTGGCATTATGATCACGAGCCGTGAGTATTTTTAAAAGCTTAACAACGACCCGATCACGGCCCTAAAAGATCGATCAGGGCCATGAAACCTAGATGATGCTTGATGTTCACTTTTGGTTCACTTTTGGTCACCATGAAACCTAGATCGATCAGGGATTCAAAAGAATTTGGAGTTGAATTTAAATCAGTGAAATTTTATTTTTTGTTGATTTGGAATTGAAAATTTCACAAAATTTTGTCAAATTTGGTCCACATAAACTCAAAATAGTTAGGGCTTTTCATAAGATATGGGATGTTGAAAAAAAAAACTACAAATAGACTCCCAAATATTCATTGATGATATGCTTCAAGCCTAAAGAGAGCCTTGGCGCTAGTAGAAGAAGAGAAAATTCTAAGTAGGTTCTTGAGAATAGCATTTAAGAGGTGTCTTGGTCCCTAGTTGGTTTTATTTTATTATTCTCATTAATTATGAGTGATGAACTCATATTGTAATTTATGTTTTACTTTTTGGAGTGAATTTGTCTAAGGAAAGTTTGAGTAAAACTAAAGTTTGATTAATATATTGTGGAAAAACAAAAGTTATCTCTATCTTATTTTATCTTATCCTAATCTCTCATGGAAAATTTATCTTTAAATTTATTATTTTTTTTAAAAACATCTTTTTATCCAAAAAAACCCATGTTATTTCTTATTGGTTTGTGTGGTTGGATAGATAATTAATATAAATCCACATAGGAATGATACTCTACTCATATCTCTATTACTAGATACGATTTGTGCACTTGATACAAAAAAGATTCTATCATCTTAGTGCACATCAATTTTTTTGTGCCATAGTAGTAGATTTTTATTGATTATCCATCTGATTTCATTAAACTACTTTGATATTTTTCTCTCTGTATCTTTACTTTCTTGTTGATTGTGTAGACAATATTAATATCCAAAGAGACAACCATTCATTTTGGACACAAAAACTTGAGTAACTCATTTTCGAACAAGACAATCGAGAAATGTGTTACAATTTGACCCATTGAGGGGAAGAAGGCGTGCACTAGAATCACGATTGTGCAACATATGATTACGACCGATTTATTCATTTTATAGCCAGCTTTTGTAAGATTCAACATTTTATTAGTTAGGCAATTTAATATTTTCATATATTCGATCATTTGTAGTAAATAACAAGTCAAATACAAATTTAGTTTTTAAGAGAGTCCTGACCCAAGTGAATAAAGAATCATATGAATAGTTTATTATCATTATTATTATTATTTAATTATCATTGAAAAATAAAAAAAATTAAGAAAAATAACATTATTTTAAACTAGTTCTAACTGAGGTAAATAAGAAAATTTAAAATTATATTTTTTTATTATTTGGGAAAACTTTTCCTTAAAAAGGTAATAAATAATTTTTTATATTAAAATAATACTAATTCAAGTAAATTAAAAAAATAAATTCTATTTCACATTTTAAATGAATAGCTTTGTGTAATGTGAGACTCTAATTTTAAAATGGTCAATATTTAACAAATTTTTAGGTAGTGTACTTTGACCAGGCTAATACTTAAAATTTCGAAGATAAAGTTAAGAAGACTGAAGTCTATTTTTTCTATTTTTTAATTATCTAGATAATAGAAAAAATATCTTTCAGTAGAGTTTGTATATAAGGTAATCATATTTGTGTGTCTAAAAAAAATTAATTATAATAAATTGAAAAAAATGAGAGTATTAATTTGATTAAACTTATTTATATAAGAAGAAATAATTAGTTTTTTTTAAAAAAATGAATAACTAAAAGAAAAATCTTTCTATAACCGGGCCATCTTTACTTTTTTTTTTATTCAAGAAATAGTTTAATAAAATAATATTTTTTAGTAAATAAAAAATGTCAACATATTATATAATATTTGTGTGATGTGAAATTTTTAATATTCTCAAATAGATCCTCATATGCACTACTAGAATAGTGCATTTTAGCGACGGATATTTACGTTTTTAAATAATTTTTTGTGACAGCATATTGACGAAGCAACAAAATAATGTCGTTAAACAATAGTGGCTATTAGCGGCAGTTATTTACTGTCATTAAATCGTCCGTAGTTCGTCTACTAAATTGTCATAAATCTGTTGTTAAAGTTAATCTAGATAATAGAAAAATCATTATTGCTAATCCGTCAGCAAATCATTGCTATTCCATCGTTAAAATTATAGCTAACTTGCAGCTAATTATCGAATAAATTCATCGCTAAGTCGTTGGCGAATTGTTGCTACTCTATCATTGTAAATTATCGAACTAGTATTATCTTTTTAAAAGAAGTCATCACTACTCCTTCGCTAATTCATCGCCAATCCGTCGCTAATCATGAATAAAAAAAATTATTTTGTGCATAAAACTCTATATACAATACACATTATTATCACCTTCATACATAACACAATAAATAATAAAATTTAAAATCCAATAGAAGTTATAGCATTATAATACAAGTTTCAAAGTGCGTCGATTTCATTATACAACAAAGTTTAATCTTCGAGTCAAACACTAATCATAAGACAAGGAGCGCGAGGAGTAAATAGATCATGAATTAAACTCTGGACCTCCAGCAATAGTGGTCTACATTCTATCATCCATGAGCTCTCTCATAAGCTTCCTCAACTCACTCATAGTCGTAGGAGCAGTGCGGCGGCTGAACTCTCCCATAAGCTTCCTCAACTCACTCATAGTCGTAGGAGCAGTGCGGCGGCTGAACTGCATGAAAGACTAGTGACACAGAAGAAGAACTCGACTGAGAAATCAATCTATCTAAGACACGATGTCATCCCTCCTTAGTGAGTCTTGCAACTTCTTTCCATACTTCCTTATTGACTTTGGGGTATTCGTCAATATAACCCATACTTCTCCGCTGTCAGGAAATAATGCGGCAATATTTTTTGCTTGCTACGAGATAAATTGATTGGTCTTCTTGTTCATATAAACTTCTTGGTTCACCATTCAAAAATAAATCTTCTCACTGCTCTACAACTCCTACACCAATCATATATTTGACAATTTAATTAAACTATTTCGTGATGAGAATCAAATTACAAAAAATTAAAAAAAAATATCATTTTTCGTTTATGTTCTATGAACCCAATGGAGCCTCCGCTATGGTGTGCCACATCCAGCAAAGACAATCTATTATTTTTTTGGTCGTTGACTTCTCTTGATATTCGGGTGATGCCTTATATGCAAACCGATAAGTGTTGGTTAAATAAACATCAAACCAAAAATTAATTACCAAGTTTCTCAAAGAGTTCGATCAAACTTCATTTGAAATACATGGAGCAGACTTACCCTTCACTTCAAGAATGTTTCCATTGGTGGCAAGCCTTGCATCTTGACAATACTTGAATAACACTCCTCTGAGTCGACTAGAAATTACAATATTAAATACCTTCCTTATTACAATATTTGGAAGGTCTTCCTCCTATTTATACTTGGTATGGAAAAAATATTTGGTATTAGTTGGTAAATCAATTAAAAAAATATACAATAGTGTTACCTTAATTGCATTGTACAAGTCATCCCGACAAAGCAACTGAATATCCTTCCAATGAGGACAACCTATCGAAAGCCTCGACAAAATCAATTTGCTAATGTCATGATGAATACATCTCGAGATGAAAGCAGACGTATAATAATTAATGCATGTCATGTTATATTCATTCATTAAAAAAAAGTATTTTAATAAATTAATTATCAACTCAAGGATTATTTTTTTCATCCATCGTAACTCCGGTAGATGGTAAGACATTGCAAGGATTACATTGGTTGCAATGGGATGGTGAAGATCCAATGTGAATGTTAACAAGAATATATTTTTTTAATTATGAAGAGCAATAATATCACTATATGAAGACCAATCACTGGCTCATCCTCCTTAGATGGTGTGCCACGACCCGTGCCACTCCCACGAGCTCTCCCATAACCATATATAACATATTATTCATAACATGTAAAATTAGTTTCTAGGTTTCATAGTAATAGAAAAATATAACCATTTGTTAAGGCATAAATTGTATATCCATATTCAAATCTCGATAATTTATCAACATCATTCTTAAAATCTTCATGAACATAATTATTATCCATAGAAAAATCCAACTTCATTTATGTCCCATTATACTACCAAAATTTTCAACTAAACATGTTTAAATTATGCTATAATTAACTAAGCATAATAATTAACTATATCAACCATGTTCATGAAAACTAACTACTTTCATGAATAGGGCGAACGACAAAAGAGAGGGGTGGGCAAGGGCATCCTCCCACCTCCATCCAGAGGGAGGAGGGCGACACGTGCCACCCGTCGGCACCCTCCTCCTCCTCCCGAGGAGGAGGGGCGCGAGCGAGCGCCACCCACCCTCCTCCTTGCCCTCCACCTTAACAACAATATACTTTTAATGAAACTTAAAAGTATATGTGACATGATTGTGACAAGTTCTAGAACCAAAAAATCCAAACAATGCATTCACCCTAGAAAATGGTGCTATAAGAAGAAATTGTATTTTAACTTTTCATTCTTTGTTGCCACAAATATTAGAATTATTTAACTTATTCATTTAATTATTTTTTCATATTTAAAACAACAGAAGCATACTTCATCATCTCGTAGCAGAGCTTGTCCTAGCCCAACGATTCGCCATCTACTACTCACATTGAATTCCTTTAAAGGTCCTCGCTAGTTGTTAGTAGGTAGTTCATAGACTTGATTTAACTCAATGAGGTTAAAGGGAAAGGGCTTGTTTTAAATTATAAAGGGAACCATGTCATGGGTGTTTTTGTCTTTGAACCCCATCAAATACAATGATGATAGAAATTCTATGGCAAGGCAGGATAACTCATCGATTATGAGAAGAAGAATTTGGTCACGTCAATCCTACTAGTGTGGTACTCTATGTCCTTAAGGATGCGGAGGTTGACAAGGACCATATAATTCTAGAATCTGTCGATGTGAACTTGACAGTCATTAGCTCCTGCATATGTTTGTAATGGTTGTCATAAAAAAACATGACTTGCTCAGGCGATGATGATCCTTCGGTTGCGGTGCTTGTGTCAAAGGATGATATTAGATGGTCACTTGCTGTTGAGTTGGTGGTGAGTGCTTTGACATTGTGCTGCTAAAAGTAAAACCAATGGTCTCTCCTATCTATGGATTTAGTGACAACATCGACACAGGTAAAGTAATAGAAATCGTGAAGTCCAAATAAGCTGAGATATCATTAGATGAGCACCCAATAATTAACTTCTAGAGAAGTAATGTCTTTGAAAAAAAGATGAAAAGATAGAAAGGCGAAATGAGCAATATGACAAAAGCTAAGCATTGAATGTTAGACTCCCATTAGTAATTTGTCTATTGGAGAATTACATGGTACGAATTGTATCAACGAGGAGATACATTTTTAATATTCCTATTGTTCTAAATAGTATTAACATTTTTGGTTGATTGAGTAGTACCACTGCAATTACAATAATTATCGTGTATGGATTGACTATCCTACCGCTATATTATACCTATAACAAAGAAAATAATATTATTTTATTTATGAATGAAAAGTCAAATGATGTTGAAGATGTGACGTCACAAATTGGTAGAAAATGTGATCACGATTGATACTCAGTCAATGACATCGAATGAATCTCGATATAGTTCAGGGTTTTTTTAATATGTTCTATATGTTCTTTGAAAAACTTTTAAGATTGTCACTAGAAATAGAGATTAAGTTTAGCATTAAGCTTATGCCAAAGATTGCACTGTTATGAAATCGAGATAGTGTATTGCATTGATGGAGAAGAACTAGTTGAAAACCTATATGCAATTGATTGACAAATACATCATCCGGTCGAGTGTGTCCCCATAAGGTACTTTAGCCAAAATTTGAAAGAAGTAAGATGAGTCACTTAGGATATTCATGATTATAGAATGTGAAATAAATTTATCATTTCATATCAATGACTTATCTGATTAATTATTATTATCATTGGTATTTTAAAAGAAATTTATCTAAGAAGATGAGAAATAAAGATGAAATATTCATATATAAACTAAAGAATGCAAAATTAGAAACCAATGAGACATGATTGATATGGCGTCGACATTGATAATTGCATGTTATAGTGGTGAAGGCACCATATAAGCGATGTTGTTGGTGTCCAATTGGAATAAGTATTAATGCAACCTGAAAGAGTGGTTGCATATGCCTCAAAGTAATGGAAGAACTTTAGAAGAATTTTTCCATGATTTTGAGTAAGTTGTCGTGGTGTTTGCATTGTAGATGTAGCAACAATGCTTATATAGAGAAGAGTTGAGGTGCAAACTAAACATATAGTGTAACATCTCGAGAAAACCACCCTTGCCACCTAGCAGAATTTCATGTAACATCTTTGCCCATCAAGATATTGTTCGCTTTGAGCCTTGTCCTGCATGATTTTAAAACACGTCTGAAGGATCCAAGGTATATTCCCATATATACTCAACATCTCTCTCGTGACTTGTCCATGTGGGACTAACCCAAGGCATGCCATTTGCATCCTTCCAACTTAGGGGACACAAGGTCCTCATTGAGTGATCTTCCACCATGGCAGAGAGACCCACGCGGAGAGGTTCTGATACCACATGTAACATTCTGGGCCATCAAGATATTGTTCGCTTTGGACCTTGACCCGCACGATTTTAAAACATGTTTAAAGGGTCCTAGGCATGTTCCCATATATACCAAGCATCTTTCTTGTGACTTATCCATATGAGAATAACCCAAAGCATGCTCTTGAATCAATTTTACCACTTTTAGTCTTCAACTATTTTGGTTGATGCTTTTAAGATAATATAAAATATCCTTGCTCGATAAAGAAAATAAAACTAATAAAATTGACTCGACTCAATCTAAACCTAATCATGTGCAGCTATCACATCATGTCCACCTGCATCTCTTGTGACATCATCTATTCATTGTCCTATCCTCGTGCAAGATAAAAAATAAGGGAGACAATTCTCCCATGAGCGATAAAACCCAATATGTAAAAGATAACAATAATACAATAGATTCGATCATATATGAAGATATGATAAGATAAATAATTTACATAATCAATGAATTCACTTTACTTAATTTTACCTTTTTTTCTTTCCTTATCATTTCAATAACTTACTTATCTTTTGGTTCGATCATTACCTTTGGTCCATCACTTGGAAAGTACATCAATTGCATCCCTCATGATGCCCATAGTCTTTCATCGATATGTTCAAGACTAGTGATCATCTTACCTTGGACCATATTATTCTTCTTTACTTAACTTATCTTTCATTTTTTAAATAATACAATTCTTAATGAGCACTTATAAATCATAAAGGTTGTTGGGTTTGGTCCCGTTGCCAATAAGCTAGCTAGGCCTTGCGATCGCTCTCCATGACCCAATAGATCTCATAATAATTGGCTCAATAGGAACATCCAATTTTTCAATGAACCCTACATCCCTGAAGGAACAAACTTGATCCCGAAGGAACCTTGCATCCCCGAAGGAACGGACAATGCATCAGGAGCCAACTCATACTCTTCATAGATATATTTAATCACATGTAGAGTTCATTTTAAATCCTAATCAAACTCTAGGTTGTGACTCATACAATCATCATTAAATCATGCAATAGGATCATTTAAGTGGAATACAATTAATAAGAATTCAAGGTTAATAAGACATTGGAACACAACCCCATTTCCGGTGTTGTTGATCTCAACAAAACACGTCAGGACACAATCTGCGTTGGGAGAAGGCACAACTTGTGTCGTGTGTCTGACGTGGTTGATTCGGGGACCCAGTATGCGTCAGTGACATGGTTGTTTCATCGACGGCCAGAACACGACTATGTCAGGGCGATGCGGCCTGCATCTGCCGGATGCCATCCGATCGGTTATCTATATCCGAGAACGACACAATCTGTGTCGGGTTGGTTTAGGTGTCATCCAAGGAACACAGTCTGCGTCTTGGGTGGCATGGATTGTTTCCATAGATGTCGGAGTTACTCGTGGAACACGTCCTACAACACAGAGATGTGGCCATTTTCATTCGACAGCAGACTGTGTCTTAAAGGGCGTAGTCCGTGTAAGATGTATGTTTCCTTTTCATGCATCATACACATATTGAATACTCTAATTTTGATCTTCCTTAATTACATACCTTGTTTTGTTGGTCAATCTTCCTTGTGTCTTGATCCTCCCTCGTGGTATGCCCTCTCCTTCCTTAAGTCCTCCGAGAGAGAGAGAGAGAGAGAGAGAGAGAGAGAATTTGGTGCTTGGGCATGGTGAGAAAATTAATGATAGCCCCTCTATTAGGGCACCTCTTTGACTTGTCTCCTACATATAATTTTCCTAATCCTAATAAAATTATATCTCTTCTTATCTCATCTTATCTTTTTACATATTTTATTATTTTATTTTTATTAAATCTGTCACGTTACATCATAGCCTCCTTAAAAGTGAATCGTCCTCGAATTCCGCCTTAGGCTTACATCAACCTAGTGTATTAAATTTTCATTTGTTTTAGCTAAGAATATCTTATTAATTCTATTGGAAATAACCTGCTTAGGAATCAACTCTATCTCTAGCCTATCGGTTGGGTTCAGGGTGCACACCTTTGGTTTCAGTCTCCATGATGTACACCCTGCCTGTGATAATCAATAAAGGACATAATCCATTTCTCGGTGTCATTGTTCTCGACAACACACATCAGGATACGACCTGCATCGGGAGAAGACATGGCCCGTGTCGTGAGTTTGACATGGTTAGTTTAGGGACTCGGTTCACGTCGATGACACGGTTGTTTCGTCGATGGCCAGAAAATGACCTACGTTAGGGCGATGTGGCCTACATTTGTCGAATGCCATTTGATCACGCGATTTGTGTTTGAGAATGGCAAAGTCTGTGTTGGGTAGGTGTAGTTGTCATCCGAGGAACATGGTTCACGTCTTGGGTTACATGGATAATTTCCTCGGGTGCCAGAGTTATTCAGAAATACGTGCCGCAGCACAGAGACATTGTTGTTTGCATGCCGAACACGAACTGTCATCCTTGACGCAGTATGTGTTCGATGTTTGTTTCTGTTCATGCATCATACACATACGGAATATCCTAAGGTTGATCCTCCTTAATTACATACCTTGATTTTATTGGTCAATCTTCTTCGTGTCTCAATCCTCCCTCCCGATATGCCCTCCCCTTCCTTGAGGCCTCCAAGAGAGAGAGAGAGAGAGAGAGAGAGAGAGAGAGAGAGAGAGAGAGAGTTTGTACCTGGGTTTGGAGATTGAATTAATGAGAGCTCATCTCCTTTAACCCTCTATTTATAAGGATTTTCTAGGGTGTAGTGCAAGTCCAACTCAACTTAATCCCTCTTATTTTAATTATGATTAGGAATCCTCTTTAAGAACTAATTGAGATGGGGCTATGAATATTAAATTGATTAGGAAAATATTAGGACACTTCTTTGACTTTGACTCCTACATAGCATTTTCCTAATCCTAATCAAATTATATTTCTTCTTATCTCATTCTATCTTTCTACCTAT
>LTAE01008860.1:0-19716 GCA_001647135.1 Pontederia paniculata | reverse complement strand
TTTTCACTCAAGCTCTCAAGTTTGCTAATTTGCCAAAGTTACTTCCCAAAACTCTTGGGATTACAATATATACTCCACACAAACGGCCTAATCTCTCTCTCTCAGAAAACTAGCCATTAATGCAAGTACAATACTCTTCACCTACCCCTCAATCGTTTGCTTCCTTTGCTTCGATCAACCGCTGCTCTGGTGAAGTCTTTATTTGAACTTTCATCTATTGCTCCGGTCGTCCGCCGTTCGCCTTCGAACGTCCGCAGTTCAGAGCCTTGAGTCTTCGTTCCTTAGTCAAGTTCCTTCGGTCGTCTGTCGATCACCTTCGGGCGCCCGACTTGACTTGTGCTCTTTTCTTCAATTGTACTCTGGTCGTCCGCTGATTGCACATCAATCCCTCGAACATCCTCTTCTTTAGTTGAAGTCATCTATCAAGCTACTTTGGTCGTCTTGTACTAACTTCTTCAACTCTTCCCTGATCATCCGTTGATTGCACGCCAATCTCTCGAACGTCTACTTTTTTAGTTGAAGTCCTCTGACAAGCTACTTCGATGTCCGCTCCTCACCTTCGGTCGCCCGACTTGAATTGTGCCATTTTCTATGATACTTCTCTGGTCGTCCGTTGATTCTCCGTAAATCCATAGGACGTCCTTTTATTCTTCTCTGAGTACTTCGAGCGTCTGCTCATCTTTCCATTGAGATCCTTGGACGTCCTTTCATTTTTTCTGACATTCTTTGGACGTCCTTTGACAACCCTCAGATACTTTGGACGTCATTTCCTTCTTCTGTCAGATAGACTGGTCGACCGCTGCTTTGTCTCTTCAGCTCTTGGACGACCTTTGTCTCCTCATCGGTCGTCCGTTGATCCTTCGGACGCCCGCTCAACATTTCATCTCAGACCATACACTCTTTCGATCGTCCACTTGTCTTTACTCCTAGACTCTCAGACGACCGTTGTCTTCGTGTAAAATATATCGATCATCCACTCTACACTTTCGGTCGACCTTTCTTCCTTTTATCATTACTTTGGTCATCCGTTGCTTTATCTCATGAGCCTACGGACGCCCTCTTCCAACATTGACAATCTTTCGGTCATCCATTGTCTTCACTCTAAAACTCTTGGACGACCAATGTTTTCATCTTCAGCTCTACAGTTGTCCACTGTTCATCTTCGGACGGTTGTTCCTTCCTTAGCCATATCATCATCGGCTATACTTCATCAAAAGGCGTCCACTTCTCCTTAGAGCGCTCGTTCTTCAACCTCAGTACTGTTGACATAGAACCTTCGGTTTCCCACTGTTCTTTCATCGGACGACCTCTCCTATTCAACTTTGTCTTTGGTCGTCCACACAACAACTTTGGCCGACCGCTCAGTACTTAGCTTCATTTCTTCGATCTTAGTTCTTCACATCGGTCGACCACTTCACATCCTTTAGACGACCATTGCACACTTAGGATTTTTTTCTTTATTGTCTTCTCTGTGCATAGATCGTCCGTTCTTCAACCACGGTCGACCTATCACTTACTGAAACATAAAAATCTTATCTTTCAAAGATCAATTCAAAAGTTCATTAGTACAAAACTAAGTTCCCTTACAAATTTGTGATCATCAAAATAATCTCGAGATCCTAGATTCAACAAGGACATGTCAACAACCATTTTGTTTAGTTTCTTCTCCAGGTCTTCAAGTAAACCTAAGGTTTCTAGAGCTTCAGTGTCGAAGTATCGCATGACAAAGAATTCCCTGGCCTTTAACTTTTTTTCACACAACATCTTTTGTTGTTGGTCCTGAATTCAATCATCGTTGGTGGATGGATGCGACCTTCTTGGTCTTCCTAGACTGGGATTTCAACTAGTTGCTCGGTTGCTTCTGGTGGTGTCGGAAGGTTTGGTTGAACTTCGGGCTTGGACTCGTCATCTTCTACCTCTATCACCTCGGTCTACTATAGGGGTGTGACAACTTGTTCTTCTAAGTGTGATGGTGCTGAATTTGTTCTTGTTGTGGGGGTGTGACTCAGCGTTCGATTTTTTTCCTAGTGTGGGGTTGTGATTGCCTCCTCTGGTGGGGGCACGACAGTCATCTGGACAGTGGGTTCGACAATTGGTGCTTCATTGGTGGTCGATGGTGCAGGGGTATTTGGTGCGTGATCTACTGTAGGTGCTTCCTCAGATGATTGAGCTTGTGTTTCCACTTGTGTAGCCTAGGTCATCGCTGGTTCAGGGTCGTGTCACAATCTTAATGCGCTTTCTTTATTTCATAATCAGAGGTTGTAGGTCCTCATCCTCTAATTCTTCTTCGGGAGGGGATTGTAACTGCTTCTTCTCCGTGGGCTGTGACTATGCAACCTTCTTCTTCTGAGGTAGCTCCCTCTTCTTCGATTGTTCTACAGTAATAGATCGTGGAGCTTGCTTAGCACGCTACTATTTCTTATATGCTCTGAACACCAAAATACACGATATTATGCAAACTCTGACTTTGAAAAGTAAAATGAAGTAAAATGATAGACAAAATGATGCATGCAATGATGAATTCAACAAAAATAAGACTAAAAATGTTATGAAAATTATGTCTAAACTAGCATGCATCGATTTTGTTGAGCGATTGTGTATCCCTAATGGATCGCATTCATAGGATCCCATAATTGAGCTGTACTTTTACTCATGGTTCATATGCCTTAATTGTCGTATGCGAATGGTTGACAAGAGAATGAACATCAACTTATCGTGTGCGAGTGGAAGATTGTTATCAAATGCCCATGTGAGATTTTGAGCTCCCGCATCGGATGAGTTACAAGAGTGAAGAAAACTTGATGAGGTAAAATCATGTGTCGCTAAAAGAAGGTGGCACCAGGTTTCAGAACATCAAGGTTTGACAGTTCTAGACCCGGGGACAGCCGGATAGAAACATATTATCAACAAGTCTTAAAATTTAACCTAAACAGACAACTCCAACCGCAAGTATACGATTATCCATGTAGTATTTTAGTTTCGAATCCACAGGAAAATTCGAATTTCACATTGCAATCACTCTATTCTACCACGAACCGGAATCAAGGAGAGATAATAGTTTGTGCATAAATTTAGATGAAATAGAACTAGAATCTGAAAAGGAAATTAAAAGAAAATATTTTTGTTGTTTTAAGATTTAAAATGAGTAAAAGCAGAACCAATACGAATGAAGATGAATCACTCAAATATGGAAAATAGTCGGGACATGGAAATCATTTTTTAACTCTATTTGCTATTGAACATATGAAGCTCAAATAATGATGACTTGAGATATTAAGATAACAAACCCAGTTACTCTCATAGTCAAGGCATGCACTCAAATCCCTAAGGGGGCGTTTCCCTCCCGGGAATCTTTATAGATTACTGATAATCTGAGCTTAAAATTACCGGGGCTCATCAGATTATCCTGTTTACTTATTTTAATTCGTAGGCAATCTGAATTGCCTAACAATACAGATTGCCTATGAAGTGGTAATCCACATTACCTAAGAGGGGGTGTCTATCCAGATTACCACCCAAGTGGTAATCTTATTTATATTAATTTTCATATTCGCCCTTTTAGATATTTCATAAATAAAACAGAACACAATAATAAATCATAATATAATAATAACAACACAAAATAATAATAATAATAGTAATAATAATAATAATAATAATATTATTATTATTATTATTANGATTACTTATATATAGTAACTATGGTAATGTACATTATTGATAATTTAATAGGTGATAATTTTTTTTGTTAGGTAATGTAGATTATCAAGTAATGTTATGAGGTAATGTAGTAAATGCCTCATAAGGGTTTCTCACACTCAATCTCTCGATGCAATGGATAACCCCTCTCCAATCAACCCCTGATATCCATTGGAACCTCTCGGCCTCATATGAATCCCTTAGACAAAGGGGTTCTCCCTCTCGATCTCAACCTCTTAATGCTGAAATGAAAGTCACACTTCACGAAACTCTACTCCCCTCTCGGATCCTTGTAGAGCCCTTGTAACAAATCCTTCCCTCTCGAGACAGGGTTACAACAAAGATGTGAATAACAATCCAACTACAACATAACATGAAAAAGAACTAAAAACTATTTTTCCCTTAGTGGAAAGAGTTTTCCCTCTCGTCTCAACTCTCCACAAAGGTATGATAACAATTAGCTCATAACATTAAAATCAACACCTACACAATATTTAGAAGGTGAACTACATGTTACTTCTTCTCAATGGGAAGGGTTCTCCCTCTCGGTCTCAATCCTCCATTGAAAATAGGGCAACGAGTAGCTCACCACATCAAAACCAACAAATATAAGAAGCACATAATGAAAGCGAAGATTGGAAAGTCAAATGAAAACATAAATGCTTCAAAAGGATAAGTTCAAATAGCAAATAGATGTTCTCAAATCATCCCATGTCCAGACCTAAATATTTAGCCTCTAACAATCATCACAAACATGTCGATACAAGAATTCATCATTGGAAATTAGCACAAATAGAAATTACAAAGCAAAAAGTCAATGATACTCCAGAAAAGATGTGCATGAAAACCCTCTTCTTCACTTCTAGTTCCTCCTTCTTCAGCAATAGCGGTGGCTCCCTCACTTCCTCTCGGACCCGGCACCCATTCTCCCTCCTTCTTCTTGTCTTTTATCCTCCCTCCTTCTCCAATCGGTTGATGTCACTTGTCCCTTGAACACTCCTACCAATATGACTCAGGGAATCTTCTTCATTTGGACGACAAAAACTGGCAGAGAAATTTGCAGAATTTGTTTCAGGTTTTGTCTTCTAACAACATTTGATAGGTAGTGGCGTCAAGATTTGAACATCCGCGCAGGTACCCCCTGTAAGATCTAAAATGGCACCAAGAGGGGGTGATGAAT
The DNA here is from genome assembly GCA_001647135.1 of Pontederia paniculata. Lineage (NCBI taxonomy): Eukaryota > Viridiplantae > Streptophyta > Magnoliopsida > Commelinales > Pontederiaceae > Pontederia > Pontederia paniculata. The sequence continues at coordinate 14,837 of LTAE01008860.1, read as the reverse complement.
TGGTGTATTAAACTTTTTCGACTTTTCTAAGATGATTAGTTATATAAGTGGAAGCATACAGATGCAAATACAAGCAAGAAGAGGAAACAAGCAACAAACAGCAAAACAAACAAACAATGATTTGTTGACGAGGTTCAGCCGAACTTCTGGCCTATGTTTCCGCTCCGATCTTCTCGAACTCGAGACCTCCGAAGATCACTAAACTCCTTCTTTAAGGGCGAAGGTTCCCTTACAACTTCTCCTTTCTTTCTCAGAGGATAAGGAGATAACCTCTTACAAGTTCACTCTTGAACTCACTCTTCCTTCTATCCTGAATTCTACACTCGAATCACAGAACAATGAACTAAGGCTTTTTCGCTCAAGCACTCACTAGCTAATTTTGCCAAAGTTATTTCCCAAGACTCTTGGGATTAAAATATATACTCTACAAAAATGACCTAATATGTCACTCAGAAAACTAGCCGTTGATGCAAGTACAATATACTTCACCTACCCCTCGATCGCCCGCTGCTCCTACCTTGATCGACCACTGCTCTGATGAAGTCTTCACTTGAACTGTCATCTGGTGCCTCGGTCGTCCACCATTCACCCTCGGTCGTCCGCAGTTCAAAGTCCGAAGCCTTTGTTCCTTAGTCAAGCTCTTTCGGTCGTCCGCCAAAATCTTTGGCCGACCGATCTTGACTTGAGTTCACTTCTTCAATCTGTCTCCGATCATCCGCTGATTGCACCCCAATCTTCTCGGACGTCCACTCTTAGGTTGAAGACTTCGGTCAAGCTCCTTCGGTCGTCCGCGCTTCATCTTCAGTCGATCGATTTTGACCTCTTCCAACTTCAACTCATCTCTGGTNNCGCTCATCCTGCGGTCGTCCGATCTTCAGTTCACCTCAGACCTGACAAACTCGTGGACGTCCACTTGTCTTCTCACCAAGTACTTCGGATGACCTTTGTCTTCATCTGATATCTATCGGTCGTCTACACTCCTTCTTCGGTTGACCGATCTTCATTCTATCATCAGCTTTGGTCGTCTGCCGTTTCATCTCTTGATCCTTCGGACGTCCACTTCACCCTTGGCAATCTCCCGGTCGTCCGTTGTCTTCACTCAGAAACCTTAGACGATCATTGCATTCTTCCTTAGCTCTTCGGTCATTCATTCTTCATCTTCGGACGACCTCTCCTTCCTCAGCCAAAACACCTCTTTGGCTAAGTCCCCTCACTAGGCGTCCACTTCTCCTTGGACCGCCCATTCTCCAACCTTTGTACTGTTGGTGTAGAGTCATCGGTCACCCACTGCTCTTCATCGGGCGACCTTCTTCGTACATTCTTGTCTTCAATCGTCCTCTAAATATCTTTGGTCGACCGCTCAGTATTTGACTTTACTTCTTTACTCTTTGCTTTTCACATCGATCGACCACTTCTCAACTTTTGGACGACCGCTGCACACATAAGATCTTCCTATTATGTCTTCTATGTGCATAGGTCGTCCGTTCATCAACTTCGATCGACCTATCATTTTCTAAACATGAAAATTTTATCTTTTAAAATACAATTCAACAAGCTTATCGGTCAAAATTAAGTTCTCTCATAAATTTGTGATCATAAAAATAATTTCGAAATCCTATATTCAACACCCCCAGATCTAGTTTCCAACACAAGTATCATTTGGCATTGGCTATAAACGCACATTGACGACTACGATAAAGTTTAGAATTTATATTTGTTTAGAATTAGATGAAAAAAAACATGCACATGGGCCACAACACCAGGAAAAGAACCGGTTAGCCGACCACGAGAGTTGATAGGTGGCCGTATAAGCGGGTGAGCGATCTCTGTGTACGACCCACGACGGCAGATCACACGGGATGGGAATTTACTGAGAGACCAAATCTAACCCAAATGGACCTATTTTTACCACGTATGATATGCTAATGGATTTGGTGCAGTGGGGGAGCAACGTAAACATTCGCTTTCTTTCTTTTCCCATAAATTTAGCTCTTCCCGCTGTCCCGAAGTAAAAAAGGAAGGCTAGAGAGCGTCTACATTGACCCACTGCCTTCCTCTCTTATTGCCAGCAGCATACACATCTCTCTCTCTGTTCCTCTGCCTCCCCTGTCCCCTGTGATCTCAAGGTATTAGTTCGTGCACTCTTTTTCTTCTTTTCCTTTCCTTGGATCTCTTCTTGTCTCTTCTTTTTGTTTAATTTGTTTTTTTGATGGATTTCTAGATCGGGGCGCTGAGTTTTGATCCGTTTTTGTTCGGAGCATTTTGTTTGTTTTTACATTTAGTTTTTCTGTATGTTAATTGTTGGACTGGAACTCTTTCGTGATCTTGTTCTTCTGTTTGGTGACGAGGGGATTTTGATTTGTTGATGAACAAGAGTGGGGCAGATAAAGAGACCATCTTGGTCAGATTTGTTTGTAGGATCAAGCGTGGTTAGATGGTGATAAAGGGAATGAGCGTAGGAAAGGGGATCTGTTTTGGTGGCTTCATATTCCGAATTTTAGGGGATCTGACTGATCCAAATGAGGAGACGGAAATCTGGATTCTTTTGTCTATTTATTTGTTTCTCGAGTTGAAACAGATGAAGGTATAAAACTGGCTGAATCCTATACGATAGTTGGATACTTTCTTAGCAAATTAACAATATTTGGTTGGAGTTTTTTTTTATGCATGGATTTAACATTTCATCGATTATACAAGAACTACTGGTTGTACTCCAGTATGCATCTTCTTGATCTGTGGACCGTCCAATGAGTTAATATTTTATGAGGTCGATCTGATAGACAATGGATCAAGAAGGTAACTGAGATGATGATATTGTTGGCTTGTTGTTACGAGAACAGAAAGGAGGCATTTTGCATGAAATTGTTGGGGAAATTATTTGCACATTGACGTTGAACAATTTTGGGGAAATTATGTTGTTCATGAAGATTTGGTGATACAACACCAAAATAATCCAATTTTGGTCACCATTGTTGCATACTTTTGCCTCTTGCTTACTGCTTAAGCCTGATTAAACTGAATTGATTGTCGAATGTGGAATTCAAGCTCATAGTGGAAATTGCATTTTATTACACTACTACACTCCCATAAGAATTACTTTAAGAAGAGTGCATATGGATATGTATCTCATTAGTAGGAATATTTGCAACAGATTTTTCACAGATTATTGGGTTATCACATCCTTGTTTTTAATCCTCAACATTTTGTACCAGTTAGCATATTTTGTTTATACAATTCTCTAAACTTTCTTGTACGTTTGAAGTCCCCGTCTGTTCCTATACCCATGACCTTTCTGTTTATTCGCTCATTTCCAAATTTTATATGTTTGCTTATGCATATATATGTTGGTGAATGAAGAAACACACATAATGGTACATGTATTCCCTTCTGAACTCTTTTGTAATGCTGTGGTGTATTCTGTTGGCCCTTCTAATTGTAAAACTTTAACCCGATTATAATTTTCCTAAGTAAAAAATTCTGGCAGGAAACCTGGTTATGGAGGTACTAGGGCATGATACCACTCAGGAACAAGTCAAAGAAGGAATTGAAGGAGATAACACTTTAGTTCCTGAAATTGACAGCAAGAGGGACGTTACTTCAGGACAGGTATCTGATGTGCCAATCAGCTTCGGTGTGATTGATAGTTCTAATGGATCAAATGCTGTGGTGAAAGAAAGGGATCCAATGACTAATGATAATGTCCCAAAGGATGCTGTAGATGAGTGGCCAACACCCAAGCAAATCCACACTTTCTGTTTTGTTAAATACAGGCCATTTGAAGATCCTGTACTCAAGGGAAAAATTGAACAAGCTGAGAAGGATCTTCAAAAGAAGAATCAAGCCAGACAACAGATAACCGAATCATTAAAGACCAAAAGGGTAGGCTCTTTCTTCACCTGTCTTACAGTAACATACTTGCTATTAGCCAAAAAGATAACTGTCTTATAGAGCAGAGTAATAGCCCTGAACAATATATATCAGCTAAAAGGCCTGGGTTGGTAAAAACCTTCATTCATTTCTATGCGCAGTCAGAAAAATCAAATATAATATCACAATTGAAGCCTCTGACTGCTGAGGACAAGGAATACCGGATGAAGGTAGATGAAAAACTTAAGGTAATACGACCTATTCGAGGTGCTTTAGACGAAATGCGCAGTGCAAATAATGCAGCCAGGGAGAAAGGCATGGGTTTGTGCTCATCAGAGGAAGAACTTGATGATATTGTAAGCTCAAACTGATTTGATTTGTTTGAATTATCAGCATGACTTCCTTGTATTTAATTCTTTTATGTTTATGAAAAGCTGCGAAGCTTGCATTATCGTATGCAACATGAGAGCCTCACCCTAAATGAGGAGAAGAGAATGCTTAAGGAGATCAAACAACTTGAGGGGACAAGAGAAAAAGTTATTGCAAATTCAGCTCAGAGAGTCAAGATTCAGGAATCGTTAGGTCAAAAGGAAGTTCTTCAAGGCCAGGTCAAAGTAAGTTTCCTATGTTTTTCTTTAAATGGTCACTTTGTTTATTCAGGAGCATTGGATTGTCAACGTTAGACTTGTTGATTTTCTGTTCTAGACTTAAGATTTCTTGATATGAGTTAATGTGATTAATATTTTTACAGCTGATTAGTGGAGATATTGATGAAGTGAAAAAGGAACAACAAACAGTTAGGGCAAAAATCAGCCTTCTGGAGAGTGATTTGAAGGTGATAAATGATGGAATCAGTTCCCTGCAAGAGCAGTTAGAGGCTATTACTGAGAAAAGGGATAAAGCGTATGAAACTCTTAGTGAATTGAGAAAGAGTCGTGATGACATGGTATGGTGCATCCAACTAATAGTTTCTGTTGTTTTTTGTTTCTGTTTTCCGTTTCACCCTTTGACATTTTACTATGAACATGATGCTAATTGATTGATTGTTTTGTTAGATCTAATATAAGTTAACCTTGTATGTTTGCTCTATCTTCTTAACGTGAAAAAGTATTTATATCTGTCCTGCATTAAGTTTATTTCATTGGTTGATGCTTGGATTGTCCAAAATTGCATAATAAATTGCTTTACTCTTTAACTTCATGGGTTTCTTACTTTGGGCATATTTGAACTGTTACTATACATTCATTGATTTGTCATAGCATGACTATAAAACTTCCTCTTTGAGGGGAACATAGAGAAGCATTGAGTCTGCTGAACTAGTTTCTCTTCCCTTCAGGACGAATGGAAGGGAAAAGAATTTTCTGTGTTATTCTAAGATTTGTCCCATCAACAACCTTGTATCTAGATATTGATGAGAAGATGTTAGACTGAACAACTAGAAAGTAGTTACTCCTTTTTCAGAGCATATTTGTACAGAGGAGCATTAAGTTTGCTGGACTAGTTGCTCTTTGCTTCAGGATGAGTGAAAGGAAAACAATTTGGTGTTTTTTTTCAAAGATTTATCCTCTCATTAACCTTGTGTCTAGATATTGATGCAAAAATGTCAGACTGGACAACAAAGAAATAGTTAATCTTTCAAGCATATTGGGACAGAGCATCATTGAGTTGGGTGGAGTGGTTGCTCTTCCCTTTAGGATGAATGAAAGGAAAGAGAATTTGTTGTTATCCTCTCAACTACCTTGTATCTGGATTTTCAGTTAGAAAAGATTAAAAGGTGACGGGTGTTGGAAGTCTCAGGTGTCAGTAGTCTGGCCTGCATGGTTATTTTGCAAATCTTCTGCATCTTTTCTATTTTGGGAGCTTTGTAAAATAGCTGACTTGTTTAAACAACCTATCTTTCATTTTTTGTATTGATATAATGTGTTCTTTGAGCTCGTTTATTGTTTCTGTGGTTTTTACTCTCAATTGTATCTTCAGGTTTTTGAGTGTTGTGTTAGGCCTATGTATAATGATAAAAGATTTCCTTCAGTAAGCGTAATATGATGTTAGGTGTATATAATTGGTGAGTAATGTTCTTATGTTTTCTCCTCCATTCCTTCAGAATGCATGTTACTTCCAGAACCGCTCGCTCTTAAACACTGCTAAGAATCTTGCTGCAAATAAGAAGATATCAGAACTTCAAGAACTATCACATACTGAGGTATGCATTATGAATAATCTTTTTACTCTTTAAGTAATTTTGTTATTTCAAATTGATATTTTTTTTCTGTTTGAATGTAGATGGAGAAGTTTTTGTCTCAATGGAGTAGTGGTAAAGACTTTAGAGTTGATTATGAAAGGCGTATATTATCATCCTTAGATAATCGACAACTGAGCAGGGATGGTCGCATGAGGAATCCTGATGAAAAACCTATTCTTTATGAGGCACCACCAGCTAAAGAAGTGGAAATTGTATCAACTAAATCAAGTGCCAAAGTAGCAAAGGAGGATATACCTCCTCCTGTGCAACATGAGACTGTCCCTAGCCACAAGACACAAGACGACAATCTCAGTAAACAGAAACAGGTGAAATCTACGGTGAAAGCAACAATTCCTGAAGACACTGATGACTACTTTGTTAGTGAGAAATCTCTGAAGGAGTCTTCAAAAACAAAAGAAATTGATGCTGCAAAACTAAAGGAGATCAAAAGAGAAGAGGAAATTTCAAAAGCTCAGCAGGCCTTGGAAAGAAAGAAAAAGCTAGCTGAGAAAGCAGCAGCAAAAGCGGCAATGAAAGCTCAAAAAGAAGCTGAAAAGAAGCTAAAGGTGAGTATTTTTGGTAGATTCTTTCATGTTGAATTTCCTTCTTTTATCCCTTATTTTATGTTGCAAATAGCTGGATAAAGTGATGTTTGGTTATTCTGGTTGATCACATGTTTTCAACAGGAGAAAGAGAAGAAGGCCAAGAAGAAAGCATCAGCCCCAGCTGTTACTGGTGAGGAGGCTGAGGCAGAGAGGGAAGAGGCTGAACCAGAAGAAGCTAATGTGGATGTCAATCTGGATGTTCCAGTCCCAGCAAAAAGCAAGGAACAGAAGGATAATATAAAGTATAGAGCTAAAACACGGGGTCGTGATTCAAGGGTTCGCGATCCAATTCAGAAGGTTATATTGAGGAGGAAAAAGTCAAGCTCGTATTGGATGTGGGTTGCGCCATCTGCAGTGGCTGTGTTAGTACTTGCCATGCTGGGTTACTACTTTTCCTTTGTCAGAAAGTAGAGATGTTTGTTCATTTATCCTGTACTGAACAAGTTTTGCATTTTGAGCCTTTGCGAGAAGTAGAAGAGACGTGTGCCAATTTCGAACGGGCAAAACGTCTGATGCAGTGAGTATTGACATAGCTAATTATTAGAACTGCACGAAACATGTTTCGTTTTTTTAATCTAGAGCAAACCAGGGATCATTTCCTTTGTCAAGATAGTTGTAAGTTTGAAATAATCCTTTTGCAATATAGTGGTTCAGTTCTTAAACTCAGAATTCAGTTCTTCATGTATTTCTTGTAGCTGTTGTATCTATGTCTTCTGTTATCTCAGTTGCTGGATAGCATTTTCTGTTTCTATATATTCTTCCCGCTTGCTTAATTGTCCTCGGTTGATGCAAGATTCCATATTGTCTGAGTTGGTTGCTTTATATCTTCGAGTTTAAATTGAAAAAAACAAAACAAGAAGCATGACAATCAACGAGTTAACATTGTTGAAATAATATTAGTGAGGGTCCTGTTTTAATAATACAACACACAACAGGCGCATGCGGTTTACTGCTGCTGAGTTGTTTCATATCACTTGGATCAGAAACCGCGGAGAATCTGTGAAAGTGGAGCTGACCCGGCCACGATGGCATTTACCAACCTCAGAGGTATTGCGAACGGTGACATGATACGCGAACCAGGTCCAGCCTGCTCTATCTATGTATTGGATTACTGAAAGGGCTCTGGTAAGTCAGAGACTGGAGAAGGATGTTTTTTTCTCATGGGTACACATTTTGTTCTTCTGGCATTGTTTGCTGTGCTTCTGGATCCCTTTCCACTCGGCTGCTTTTCAGGAAGATGATCTGAGAACGTCCATCGTACTAACGCATCATTTTGCCCGCTGCCGTTCTGACTACGCGTTATAATGGACAGGGTCATATACTGCAAGCACTGCAAGCTTCCGGGCTATTAAAAGCTCCTTGATGCTTCACCTCTTCCTGGTATGTTTACTTTTTTCTTCCGCTTAGATACGCAAGTTGTGTAGCATTATAATATTAATTCTAATGAATAAATAAATACCGCATATAGATAGATTAGATGAGTAAATATTTCAAGATAAGTACATCACTATTATTAGATCACGGTATATAAATACTTGAAAGTATTGATTTATTTTATATCAATACCCATAATTAAATCAATCTCCGTTCTTCCATCAGGAAACTACTGGACGGAGGCACGCCTTCTCTATACCCCCAAGCTGATGCCTCGGAGACTAGAAACGTGGGAAGAGCTTAAACAAATGTTACAAACCATGGCCAACTTTCCACGGTACTAATGACTATTGGCCCTGAACAAGAGATTGACCCATAAAGAGAAGAGGTCGAAATAAAAATGGCGTTAAGAGCTTTCGGGGCTTTATTGACGAAATTGGACCGATGAATTTTTCTATACCAAATTGTAGATTCACATACTACATTCTCGAATATGGGACCTAAGTTGAAATATTTTTAGGTTATGTAAACTTGTGGAGTCCTTTCCACTATTGAATGTAACCTATGGAGCGTTTCTAAACCATCTCCAATATTATTTTTTTAGAAATATCACAATCATCCGGTGCCTCCATACTATGGGTGCTACTAAGGCACAATTTGAATAAACATTGATGAAAGCTCGAGCTAGTTACGACACACAAATTATTACTTCAGCAAATAAATTTGGAGCGAGGAAATCACCTAAATCAAGTTCGTTTGCACCAATTCACTATTATAATTTATGTTTCTATTTTTTTAAGTATTGCTTATGCTAACTAAAGAGAAATGATTGCTAATGATTAGCAATCATCCCTAGTACTTCGAGGAGGCAACAAGGAGAGCTGAGTATGCTCCTACATCAATTTCGTCTCATAATGATGAACATGGAGCAAATTCAAAAATTGATGGAGAGTAGATATAGTCCTACAGTTTCTCTAATCAGGTGATTATACATAATTTCTTTTCCTTTTCTTCTCCTCCATATTTCTTCATCCTCGAAATATGTGAGTTCACCTAGTTGCATGAAAGTTTTGAGTTCTTAATTGATCGTTTCTTCTTATCAGTTCAACCATGATCCTGGTGATAGGAATTCCATCATGGGATTAGAGAAGTAGTCTCTAACAAGAGCTTCTATTCAACAAGTATGATTTGCCTAGTTCAAAGAGGGTTATTTATGGTGATCCTAGATCACCATCTCTCATCTAGGATTTTACTCTTTTTTAATGATAAAAAAGTTATAGATTTAATATGTATCCACATCGTGTTCTACTCGAAATAGCCAAAGTTTCCACAAAATGTTTATTAATCGTTTTGTTTCAATACCAATGTACTCGACTTTATTTTTGCTATATGGGGACTTCAAAGTTGAGAATTAGTCCTTCAAATTTACTCTACCGGAAGATATTGATGAAGATGTCCTAGTTGATGTCTCCTATTAATTTCTTTGTTGGATATGTATTAGTGTGTTTGAACTAACTCATGCAGTAAATTTTCTGTATGCTTGAATTGTGTTCATCTCCTTCATACTTGTTGGACAAAGAATTAACATTTAAAATTTTTAGAATGACATTGAACTTTTTAAATAAATTGTTGAATCTTTACTATGGCTCGAAGTAGTTCAAATTTGAATGGTTGGAATTTTTTTGTTACTTAAAATTTTTTTATTTTTGTCGTATTTTAATTAATTGGTTCGTATAACTTATATGCTATTTATAATGTGTATAAAATGTTACAAATTGCATATTTTGGTGTTTATAGATGTTTTTAGTGACATTTGAATGTTGTGACAACCAAATTCAAGTAGGTAACTAGAAAACATCAGGAAAGGAATGTCAAGAGTGAGGTCATTGATGCGTGCTAATTGTGTAGATAATATAAGCTAGCAAGTGCACTAATCGTATTAAGTAATAGTTCAACGGTGAGTTGAGTATCGATCCCACAAGGATTAATATTAACTCTATCTATCTAATCTTAGAAACTAATGAAAGAAAATAGGTTTTGTGATAAAGATGAATTTTTAATAGAAAATGAAGAGAAGGAAAGAGAAGAAAAGAGTTTGATAACAGAAGGCTTCTGGATTAGGATGATGTAAGATGAATAGGGTTAGAATCAATTTTACCCAAGTTCAATTAATGTTAGTTTAACTCAAATTCTTACGAAGATTATAATTTACCTAAAGTATGATGTCCTCTCCAAGATGTATCAACTATCTTACATCTAAGAGACTTGATTGTTACTCTTCAGGATGTCGATCTAATAAACTAGGATTTTGAAATGTATTAGGATGTATTTCCTAAGATATGAATTGTCCCTCTCCAAGGTGCCAGTTTCATAGATCTTACACCTAAATATCTCTCTCCAGGGTGCTACCTAGATGTGTTATGCAATATCTTGACTAATAATTCAAAAATCACTTTTATTTGTTAAAGAGAAATAAGAGTTTCTATTCTTCTCCATTAAGCAAAGATTCATAAAAGAACACTAAAATCCACATGCATACACATAAGAAATTCATGACTAAAATCAATTCAAAGTAGAGTTCATAGGTTTCTCCCTTGAAATAAGATTCTCCAAAAAAGATTTAAAAATGAATTACAATGGAGTTTACCCAAAAAGTTGAGAAGATAATATTACAAAATATAGATCCAAACACTAGGATGATGATCGTCTTCTTCACAAAATCTACAAAAATTCTTCGTCTTCTTCTCTTGACGTAAGACTTGGCTCTAGGCTCTTGGTCTCTCACAAGTTCTTTTCAAAACCTTTCTTCAATTCTCTAGTTGATCATAATTGGGCGGATTCCTTGATATTTATAGGTGGGAAGAGTTCTGGAATAACAAACTTTATTTTGAAAAACATTAGGCTTAATTTGGGGTAAAAATGGGTTTAAAAATAATATTAAACTTTTTTCATAAATTGTCACAGCCATGACCAAAGAAAAGTGGCAAAAAACACATCCGGGAGTTGTCACGGGCCGTGACATGGGTGTCACGGTCGTGATCGAAGGTGAAAATGACTTTTGGAGTTGTCACGAGCTGTGACTTTCAACGTCACGCCGTGAGATTCAACATGTGGCATGACAACAACGTTCCGAGCATGAAAATGGGACTTGCCCATTTTTAGTTTGTCACGGGCCGTGACTTTTCTGTCACGGCCGTGACTGAAAGCCTTAAATAAATGTCCAACTTAGAATCACGATTTTGGGCTCGTTTTAACTCCGATTTGAGTGTCATTTTTTCTAGTATCTTCGTCTCTTCATCCTCTTTTCTCTTAGACAATAAAATTCCACAAATTATGTAATTTTATATTTTAAAATAAATAAATACAAAGAAGTACATAAAATGATGTGTGCAACATAGAAATGAATGCAAATTGGACCAAATATACTATGGAAAATATGACTAATTTGGTACGCATCAAACACGAGAGGACATCATCGACGAAAGGCCCCCTCTCGTTGGTGCTAACAACGAACATCGAGGGGAGACCCCCTCCCATTGGCGCCACCATGAAAAGGAGGATGTTGAATGGCAGTTGGTGTCGTACCGCTAGTTCAAATCAAAGACAATTTCATACTGCAAGTAAGGGAAGCAAACATATACTATGCTATAGATGTTGTTGTCAGGGTCACATCTAGAGGAATTGTCGGGATCCCATCAAATGCCTCGAATGTGGAGGATTGAGACACACCAGGGCTAGATATACTACCACTCGCAAAAGACAAGAGATGTTGAACGCGGAACGTTTTTCGCATATTTCTTCTGGTCGTTTTGTTGATTTTTGGTGCAAGTCTGTTCACATCTATCTAGTTCAAAATTCGTGAAATATGGGTTGTTAATCACTTGATTCGAAGCTTAACAATTTAGGGTTTGTTGTTTATTGCATCTTCATTTAATTTAATTGGGATTGATATGGTTAACACTTTTCTAGGTTAATATTATATTAAGATATTTGGGTCATCTAGTTAAGAGTCCTATATTTTTAATACAATCCTTGTGCCATAAGAGTTGCAGATTTAATTTAATTATTTATTCCAATAAATGACGTGAGGAGATAAAGTCCTAATTCAAATATCATCTTTTTATCTTTTCTTATTCTATATTTCATTTTCTCTATCTCAAATCAATTAAAACTCTATCTCTCCAAGTTAATAGATAATCTTTAAGAAATAAAAATTTATCAGTCCTTGTGGGTTCAAGACTCTACTAATCTCTTTATTACTTGTGTGACTAATGCACTTGCTAGCTTTTTTGCTATATATTTCAAGCATTACGGTGGCCTCCATTGTAATACCATCCCCGAACTTACGACTCAACACATCAGCTACTATGTTTGCCTTGTCAAGGTGATACTCCAAGGTCAAATCGTTGTCCTTGATGAATTTCATCCATCGTCGTTGCCTCTGGTTCAGCTCCTTCCTATAAGGTTTTGTGGTTAGTAAAAATTTGCACATGCTCACCATATAAATAATGTATCTATATCTTCAATGCGAAGACTACAACTGCCAAATCCAAGTTATGAGTTAGATAGTTCACCTCATGCGACTTTAACTTGTGCAACGCATAGGCGACTACCTTCCATGCTGCATCAAAACACATCCAAGAGGTTGGCGTGAAGCATCACTATATACCATAAAACTCTCTCTACCCTCAGGTAAGGTCATAACCAAAGCAGATATCAACTTGAAGTTGTTCTCGCACTTTCCAAACAAACTTGACATTTTTTTCTCAGTAGCTATGTCTAGGGTCCTGTTATAATGGAGAAACCCTGTACAACCTTTTGTAATAACTGACAAGTCCAAGAAAATTGTAGATCTCCTTGGCATTCCTCGGGGCCTCTCACTTGACAATTCACTCTATCTTCGATGGAACAACAAGCACCTTATTTGCAGATGTAACATGTCCAAAAAGACAACACTATCTATCCAAAACTCGCACTTCCAAACTTTAGCATAAAACTCGTTCTTCTGAGTGTCCCAAGAACTACTCGTAGGTGTCTCTCATGAACCTCAACACTAGGAGAATAGATGAGTATGTCATCAATGACTATGACAAATTCATCGAGAAACTCTATGAAAACCCTATTTATCATGCCCATGAACATAGTAGGTGCATTCATCAGTCCAAATGGCATCACTAATAACTCATAATGACCATATCTAGTGCGAAATGTTGTCTTCCTCACATCATCTTCTTTGATAAGTAGCTGATGGTAGTCGGATTGCAGATCTATCTTAGAGAACATCTTCGCACCTCTCAAATAATCAAGCATATCGTCGATCCTCGGGAGCGATTACTTATTCTTAATAGTTACTTTGTTCAACTACTGATAGTCAATATACATCTACATCAAACCATCCTTCTTTTTCACGGATAATACTAGTGCTCCCCAAGGTGACACATTGGGTCGAATGTACCCCAAATCCAACAACTCCTAATTGTTTCTTAAACTCCTCCAATTCCATAGGTGTCAAAACAAGATGAATTAAAACTAAGGAATCTTATGATAAAAGTGAGTGTCAGAGAATGCAAACTCAAAAAGAAGATTTGTTGATGAGGTTCGGCCCAACTCCTTGGCCTACGTCCCCGCTCCGACTTCTCACACCTTGAGAACCTCAGAGTTCCACTATCAAGTTTTCTTTCCGAATAGGGAGAAGTACCCTTTACAACACAAGTCCTTTTCTCTACTCAAGAGGCAAGACCACACCTCTTCACAATGAGCTTTCTCTCAAGATTACAAAGAATACTTCTCACTCAATCTCTCTTACAATATGAACTCACTTTGAGAATAAGAGACAAGGAGAAGAGAGTTTACGAGTTTAGGCTCAAGAATGCTCTTTAGATGCTCTTGGATGTATGGAAGATGAATACTCCTTCTTAGTTACTGTTGCAATATCATAAATGCTCTTATATAGCCTCGTCTTCAATATAGCCATTATCCACCTTTGATTGGACACCAAAAATTATGACTGTTAGACTGTTTTGCTCACCACCGATCGACCGCTCCATTATAGTGGTAGACCTCTCTAACAGAAATTAGTCGTTGGCAATATACCGGTCGACCGTTGTCCTAGAGCGGTCGATCGTTTCTCGTCCAGAAGCAGACTGCAACGATGTCTTTTGAAGCGGTCGACCGCTTTGTCAGACTAATCAACCGCTCTAACGAAAAAATATATGCTGGCAGCAGACTGGTCGACTGGTGTCCTGGAGCCATAGATTGTTTCTCGTCAAGAGGCAAACTTCGGCTCTGTTGAATGGAGAGGTCGACCGCTGTATCAACCTTTCAAATCAGCTTATTGTTGTTTTCATACCGGACGATCGCTGCCCTGGAGTGGTCGACTGTTGTGTCTCTAAATGCCCCTTTTTCATTTGTTTTTCAACTTGTAAGCTGCACAATTTAATACTTGATTAAAGAACTTTAAAAATATATTTTTGCTATTGAACTCATGCAAACACGATCTGAAAAGCAAATATTAATCTCGATTTAAAGTCTGGAAAAACATACAATCATCCAAATAATAACAAAACAAATTCGTCCTAAACATAAACTACAGAAAACTATAATAGATAGTTCATCCCAACGAGATATGGAACAGGAGATACTCTTCTCTGAACAGCGAACAACTCTGAATCGCCTCCTTTACGGATGATCAACTCGTCCTTGTCCAGCAGCCCTTCGGGAGTACTCCTCGTTCTCTGGCTTCAAAGAATATG